>JAQFXY010000242.1:0-41370 GCA_034693865.1 Ceratophysella sigillata
GCAGTGTGATATAGAAATTGTGCACCGTTTAGGCTGTAGAGTTGACTAAGCGTTTGGAGGGTCTGGCCAAATGCATAGCTGAGGTGACTTTTTAGTAACAACGCGCGGGTGTAGTTACCCATGGTAACGGGATGAATCCGTGTTTACGCATGCAGTCCGTCTAACCCACCTCAGTAAAAACGCATTCTTACGCAAATACATACACCACAAACTAATTCTATACAAACTAAACGTATAGGCGTAAGTGGATTTACTCTCATGCCAACCTATGCACTCGACGTGACTGGCTTTTGAAATTATGTCAACAAACAAAAGTTATTGGAATCTGAATCTGGAAGTAGTAGTCACGTGACGTCAGATTAACCACGAAAAAACTTCACACGGAAGAAAGGAAGGATACACAACAGAGTGATTAACGTCGTTATATTAGGTGATGCCGGTGAACTTGAATACAAAGGTTAGGATTGTAATTTGTAATATGAGATGAGTATGGAATAGACAGCGTTCAATCTTAATTCGCAACGGCGAGACAAAAAGCCACCTGAATGGCTGGAAGAGCGATTTTAAAAGTCCAACAAGCGATAGAGTCTGCTTGTGACCGATATCAAAGGTGCTTAAAATGATCTTAGGAACATGTTTGCAAAGTTTCAGCACAATCACTATGATGTTTAAATTTATATTACCATGAGTGATGTTCTTTGTTTATTAGATTATTTATTTCCTTCAGAAGAAGTGTAAAGAATTTTTTTTACGCAAACTTAATATTCTCCCGTTTGCACTTCTCACACCGTGCCTTTCTCAGGGATTTTGATCGGATACTAGAACTAGGTTGAGCGAAAATGACCGGAACGGGAAGGGTTTTTTTCGAAGGTTTCCCGGTTCATTTGCTCAAATGGGATAGTACCCTTGTCATCTTTGAACTTCTAATGAACATCTGAATTAATTGGATTAATTGGCAATGCAAAAAACACGGAAGGAGTAACAACCTGCCTCTGTAGGGTCCCGGAGATGTATAAACTCAGTCAAAAAAAAAAGATCCACCTACACGTTGTGCTTTTCCTAATTGCTTCTTTTTGCTCATCTTATGAAAAACTTTTCTTGTATCACATATCACATACACTCAAATCTCAAATAAAGTAGCAGGCTCTGTTCTGGATGCAGATTTGAGATTCTATATTTCCGAGTTAGCAAATGTATGCCAGATATCTACAGCTGGACTCGAAGAATCGATGGCCAAGTAAATACATGTGGGTGGATTAGTACTCAATATATCTCACGTTTAAATCGCCACATATTTATATTTTACGTATTTATATGCTCCCAGGGATGTATCCCAGCATATCACATGGTTTTATAGGTTTTATTACATCATTTCATTTGGTTGACATTTCACTACTATGACGTACGCACGTATATGTTTGCAGTGAGAGATGAGATAACATCCTTTCCCCTGTCTGTGCATACATGATTCCATGCTATTATTATATTCACATACAAATATTTACCCCAATCCCTAGGGATATTTGTAAATGTCCAGGGGTATTCAATCTGAATTACTTCCGTGTGACGTACATAACTTGCACATCAGATAAATTGTATCACTAGTGATAGTACCTATAGCATCCTGATTTTTTAATGTGGCTTACGGTAACGGCCAATCTTTAGGTTCTAATTTTGAAGTCTAACATGCAATTTAATGTAAAATGCCATGCACCACGAAACAAATTAAGAATAAAATCATATTTACGTAAAACCTTCAAGAATTCAGTTAAGTACAGAAATAATGCTACACACATTTGCATTTTCAAGCAACACAATTGAAATCTTATGCATGCAGCACGACTGAAGATGATTATCAAAGTCGATAGTAGGTGCATCGAAACTCCATGGATGGTATTTCTATTTTCAATTTCTTAAACTCCAAATCCAAGTAAGCATTCCTTTCGCCCGATTAAATGCAACCCAGAAGCTCAAACTTTCTAACCGAGCATAATCCGGCCGCTACTAAATAATATAGTTGATGTGGGAGGCTGAATAAAAGCCGCAGGCAGAATAAAATAACTCTTTAGTAGCCTTCATCGAATTCTAAAAGAATTTCAAGAAAGGATTTCCAAGCTTCTGGGTTACTTGATGAGTTTGTAAATGGACGGAAGCTTAGGGCAGATATGCACGTCGAACTACTAAGCAGCGATCAATAAAGTCGCGTATTAAATTAAATTCCTTACTAAAATATTCCAATAATTTCACTAAATCAATTTTCCCATCTTTAGGTCTGTTCTCTTTTGCTTATGGATGCCTTACACCGTGCGGCAACCCACTGTTTCAATTTTTTTCCAGAGAATAAATACTTAGCAAAGGAATTGTCACTCATCAAATTAGTGCCGTGCTATAACTTTGAGCCCTAGACCAGTCAAGTTTACACTCAGAAATGATTTGGAGTGAGTTGAGCTTGGCGTTCCACATTCCGGGTCAAGCTTGCTCTTCAATTTTTCTTTGGCAAATGAATTCTTTTCACTCCAGTTGTCCAGTTTTCTGGCCAAGGCCGAGCAGGGCCAACAGACATTTCTTCTCTCACTGCATCCGCATCTTCCTCCGCGTCAACTCAACTTAAGCGGGAATAATGGAAAGAAAGCGTAAATGGAATGGAAAAAGAAAGGAGCGGGCGGATCTTTCTTTCAACTGAGTGACTCTTAAAAAGTCCTGTCATTATTTCTGTCTTCCCCAAAAAAGTATTTAGGTTCTCGCCGGCCTCCTTCCCTCCTGTAGCGACAGCCCACGGCGCAACGTGACGATTGGATGCAGGACAATTCCTTATGGCGACGAAGGTACGACGTACGACTATCCTTCATTCTAATACTGCTCATTTGGAGTGGTTTAATTTTGTCAAGTGCTAATTCAAAATTCATGTATAATTTTTTCAATCAAATTGACGTCACTAGTTCTATGAATTATTTAATTGTTCCAACTTTGAAGCTCTCACATTGGTCAGTCCGGTTGATTCCTGAAAAACAGCATGATTTCAGTCACTGTACACCAAGATCTTGCCATGATGCACTAACACACCGTACCTCATTTGGGCTCTTGAAGTTGCCATACTTAGAATGAAGACCAGTTCACTCAAGTTCTGACAGCTGCTGCATGCGGTACGCTTTTTCAACAAGCAGATTAGTCAGATTGACAAATGTTAATAAATCGTAGAGAACAGAGAAACCCGAATCACTCAAGCTCGTTTCCGCCCAAGCCACAGGCACTCTGATGGAAATATTAAGTACTGATGTCGAATGCGATCGCTACTGCCCGTTCCTTGTGAAATGCATTCCGAAGAGTAACGGTTGTAAACTGTATATTTAAAAGTCTGAAGAGATTTAATATATTTAGATTACTCTATATATACACAAATAATTATAGTGGGTGGGCTAGGTGCCACTGCCTTTTCTGAGTTTGCATGAGCTTCACTGTCTTCCGGCCCAATTGTCGTGGAACGGAGTCGGAGTGAAACTTGGCCAAGGGACGACTGGTTCATTGTGAAGGAGGAAATAACACTTGGAACCATCGCGACAGAGTCATTCTGAAAGTTGTGAAGCGAGTGAGGGCGCAATAGATAAGAGAGAAATTAAGAGAGACGGATATAAGAAAAACTTTCATCTATCGCTAAAGAGAAAACCACTGAAGTAACAAGGCGGAATGAGTCGAGAGGCAGGTGAAGACTTCATCCACTCCCCTTCGACACATGTACTACGTACACCAACAGAGCCTTTTCACTTTCTCCAACTTTTTTCACGCCAGAGCAGAGCCTATACTATAGCCTCTCCTCCCACCACATATTATCCCAGATTGGCCTTTATGAGTTAGGATGTGTGGACTTTGATAATTAATTGGGCTACTCCGTCATGTCCCGCTCATATGTTTCCGCATTAACTTCTCCGCTTCAAGGACCACCCCAACAAACACTACTAATCTTCACAATTCCATCTTCCGTGACGCTAAGTCTGGCTCCAGTTTGGAGTTGCAAGTTCTTGGGCGTCACACTCTAGTAATGCTGGAGATGAGAAATCACAAAGAAATTTCTTACAACTCTGGTTACAACAGAAATGTACAAAACAGCAGATAGCGACATGATTTGTTTTTATATATTCGAGGTGAAGGGCAATGGCATAAAGCATAAGAACTTTTTGGCAACAAGAAAGTCGGATTTTTATGTTCAACAGCTTGAGAACAATAAATTACGAGGGTTTATTATTTTTGCCATATTTTGTCTCAGTCTCTGCCTCGGTGTGTTTAAAAAAAAACCTGCGGACAAAGGAAAAGTTTGTTATAGAAAAAGTTCATGATTCTATTGTACTCGTACCTTTGTACGAGCAAATGTAACAACAAATTATACTTTCTTCTACTCAGAACTTGTGGGCTGTTCTTTCTTAATATTTGTATGTTTAAAAATGAAATATTCCAGTACGCCCGTACCCAAGTACAAGTACTTCAATGACGTCTTAGGGAAAAAGTGCAAGAAATCCACCAATATTTTTCATATGGCAACAATTTGAAATTATGCCTTCCTGCGGGATCACCGATTTCATAGCTGCTCATGAAATATTTGAATTGAGAAGGAGTAACCTACCACTAGAAACACTCAAAATCGAATTGCTTTGTTACTTTTACAACAGAATTCTACCAGGTACGCGTATATTGTGACACATTTTGTGAGTTTATGGCTTCACGCGTACCCACTAGATATTTCTGTCAAGTTAATTATAATTTATACGTAAAATAATTCTGTCTATATCCAATCTACGTAATGGAAATACATACCAAAGAAACCATAGTTGCAATGTTAACGTGTGGAATTGGGTAATTGGGTTCGATCAGTTTGGCAACAATTACAGTGTCAATTTTTGATAAAACTACAATATAAACGGTTTTCCACTTTTTTTCAAATATTTGATTGCCACTTTTGTCATTTTGACGCATTGTTGTTCGAATTACAGAAGTTGTATTCAAGACGGTTGCCAAAATAGAATGATTATTGTCTATCTTGTGTTACGCTGGCTAGAAAATTTCAATTCAATAGCTTTAGAGACTCGATTACTACCAAATTGAATTTTTTTCGTATTTCAGACATTAAGAAACGAAGTAAGAATTATTTCAGTTAATTTTTAAAAGTACCGACCTAGGCCCCTGCCCCTGCGGCAGTTCCCAAACGGACCCAAGATGGATTCATTGATTAAACAACTGAAAAACGCAAACAGAGGTGACCCAAGGAAACGGGGATCGAATCAAGTTTGATCGATCGCCAGCTCTATATGTACCGGCTTGGACTGGTTTAAAGTTTGAAGCAGAAAAACCTCTTCTGTTTCCTTCACTAAAACAGTTTCACGTAAATCATTATAGTTAATTTTTGTACTCAATTTTTGAGTCATAATTGCATCGTACTCACTGGTCCGGATTTCCGCTTGACTTGAGGAGCGGTTACTTAGTTGTGGCAAATAAAACTCAAAGAGTTTCTCGCATTAAAGTCTTATATTCCGTTCTTTTTGTTCCATTCGTCTTAATGGGAAGGTACCAGGGAGTAATTTTGGGAGTCTCCAGAGTGCAGTTTACAGTAAAAGAGGAAAAAGAAGTAGGTCAATTTAAATTTGGTCTAGTTTTACGGTGGCTTAACTGGTCCTAAGGTTCCGTCCACAGAACCATAAAGAAAAGTGTGAATGGAAACCATTCCCAACCTTCTGGCCCTCACTGTCTATCACCAACTTCGGGACCCGTACTTGGTCCGCACGAAGAATTGCGGACTGGAACTGGGTGGCGATACTGCCATTCATTTAATCTCTAACCCGCAGAAAGTGTAATTGAGTACGGAATTGCTAAGTAAATCGACCGTCTTAAACTTGGGTTTCTGTGGAAAGTATGGAAGGAGCCACTAAGGAAGTGAATCATCATATCCTCGCATCCCGAATTTCTGCTGAGATTAAGAACATGCTCCAGTACAAATCATTTTACTATGAGCTTCAGGTAGGTCTTGAGTCGGAACTGTATAAACTGAGCCTTAATTTGGATTTTACTACAGGAAATATCGTTCTGTTACCTAATTGCAAAATTACATGAAATTCCAAATTCCTGGGCTGCCCAGATCGTATCACTTGCTAATCATAATATATTTTGTAAGAATTTGGAGCCTTATTTGTGGACCAATACTTGATTGTATTTAGAAAGCCGCCGCTTCTGACCAAGTGAGTGTCACAGACTTTCGAGCCAGTTTGTTGCAACAAGTGAAAAGTGGAAGTTTGGATACGAAATTGCGGAACATGGTTTTCCATTGGCTCAAGGATAAATGCATTGGACTGAAACCTTTTTCCAGCGAACCGCTGGATTACATGAAGAAGTCTCAGGTAAGTAATAAGTGTTATACGCTGCTGTAGCTATGTAGATTGTGGCTGTCACTCTAGACTTGACTGTCTGCTTTGTGCGAATGAGCATAAATTCGGTTCACTTAATCTTGAGCCAAGCCACTAAGAGCTAGATCCAATATTTGCAATCCATCACTGCTTCATCAAGTGTTGAGTCTCGAGGGACTACTATGATTATACAAATACCAACCTGAAGCCGCCCATAGAAAAATTACAGTTCCGATGAGCTGGCTTCTTCCATGTTTGCCTAATTTCTTGATTTAAAAGGAAACTTGGGAGGCTCGTCTCTGGAAATCTCTCGTCTCTATGGCGAAGGAGATGAAAGCTCCGCTGGCTCGTGGGAGACTCAATTCGGAACAAGAAATGATTGAAGAAAACTGGTCAGAATTCAGTCAATGGGACGTTGGTAGGTTCAATAATACTAACAATCTAAACCTACGTCGCAATATGTCGAGATCTCCTCAATTATGTACTATATCTGGTGATGGGCACGTCTAAAGCCGTATTGATTGAGTACCTCAATTCATGACAGCAAATACATAGAAAATACAAAAGTAGATCCAAACTGAATAAGCTACCTCAGGAGTAGATGTCTTGTGCTATGCCGAGGGAGCCATGCAGAAAACGATTTCTATGGAAATATATAACGCAAGCTGAATAAATTGCTGGTATAAGCGGTTCGGTCATCTCGTCCTATTTTTTTCTGACCAATTAATTTTCCTGGATAAGTCTAAGGCGGCAATAAGATGTTCAACTCACGGATTGGGCTCGTCGCAGGGGACAGTTTTGAGTTGGATCTGTTCAGTTGAAAAATAATCTGTATCGTGCCAAGAAAAGTCATTCCCAGCGTCGCTCCTAAGAAGGACGTTTTTTTGTGCATGGTAGTTAATAAAGTGGGTTAACCGGTGGGAAGCCTATTTATTTCACAACAACGGAAGAAAGCGGCCAGATCTCAAGACAATGAAAACAAGGCGGAATAAAGGAAAGTTGGGCTGGGGTTTGAAGTGAATAGTAGATTCGAGTAACGGAATGGAAGCAAGAGTTCTACGAAAAAGTTCCTTGGGAAACATTTCTTGCAAAAGTTTATCCAATTATATTAGTTTCTGCAAACCTAACCTAACTTTGATACTATAAATTCAATTACATGATATGTAACGTACATATGAGGCTGTAGCAAAACCTAATCCAAGCTGATCCCAATTTATATTTTGCAGGGTGAGGTAAAATCAAGAGAAAATGATTTTTTTAAATCCTTAGAGAAAAATCCACTAAAATTAGGCCTCAAAATCAAAACAATATTTAAAAGCATATTGTGTTCACTGAAAATCAAAATTAAAATCAAAAATTGATTTAAATGACAATTTTGATTTTACACTCAAAATCAAAATTGATTTTGTAAACTGTAGGTATAAAATCGTCGGTTTCTTCCAAAGTCAGAATCATAAAATCAAATGATATTGCCCAACCTTGATGGCTAAACGTCAAAGGTCCGAAATATAACTTTTCGGAGGAGATAGTTCAGGTGGAATTTTCTGGGAATTTTTTTCTTGGTCAATTTTTTCACTTTCCCCAAAAAAGTTGGAGATCTCGTTGGAAAATTATTATCTTTCTCTCTTCTCGTGTTTTCCTTCTTCACTTTTGAAATTAAGTTAATTGTGTGAATTGGACATGGAGAAAATGAGAATGCGGAGCGGAAATGGGTTTTCATGAAAGTCTTTTTCTTACAGTTTCAAGAAAATTATATAGAATTCCCAGTTCCCTCATATTCTTTTTACTCAACGCCTTGGCAGAACGAGAAAAAAAAATTCCATCTTTGGAGCTGAAGCTGAAGAGACTGATAATTTTATTCAAGAAGTCGGCATGGCATGCATATAATATAATGAAAAACTGGGACAATGATTGTAGAATATTTTTGGGTCCCTTCGTTATATTTTTAGTAGTTTCATGCCATGCTGGAAGGACTGCAATAAGTTGAGACAAAAGTGAGGATTTAAAAAATCGACTTAAATATCCTTAACCCGCTGTTTCATTTTGGTTGGGTTAGGCTGTTTCGCAATGCTCCCTGCAAGGCAGAACATTTTGAAGCTATGGAGT
This sequence comes from Ceratophysella sigillata, assembly GCA_034693865.1. Lineage (NCBI taxonomy): Eukaryota > Metazoa > Arthropoda > Collembola > Poduromorpha > Hypogastruridae > Ceratophysella > Ceratophysella sigillata. The sequence goes on from JAQFXY010000242.1 coordinate 8,493, forward strand.
ATTTTTATTTTTAGGTGTTTAAATTTGTAATTGGAGGAAAGTGATTGAAACATTTAATTAAAATGTTTCAGATTTATCCCGTTTCAAACCCGTATACTCACCGAAGGACTTTCTGGACTGCATTTTGCAAATTGCCAGTCCAAACTATCAACTCCAAGGGTAAGAGTAAGAAATACAAGGGTTAATCCTAAAGTTTGGTAATACTTTGGATGGGTAACGGATTTGATAACTGAACTACTAATCAATTATTCCACTCGGTATTACCACTATAAGTATGTGAAAGAACCAGGCTTACTTGGCAGCATTTTTTATAAATCTCATACCATATTTTGTAATTTTAAGCTTTTTTGTAGTATATGTATGACACGGGATTCTTTGGCGTAAAAAATTGGTAGAAATAGATTTCGGTCGAAAGGTTTGACTAGTTGACTATACCTTCTGAGAAATACAGCCAAATATATTTAGCATAATGAATTGACACAAACCTACTGTAGGTTCTGCCGATAATGCAATTGCTCTTAAGTATGTAGACGGTCTCCACAAATTCGGGTCATCATTATGGAATGCATGTTGGTTTAAACCGATGCGTTTATTGGATCCGATGCCACAATGTTGGATCGGATAACGGCTAATAGAACCAGATCCGTTGTATGAAATCATGTCGGATGATTGGAAAGTTAGCCGTTTTCCCCCATAAGCCAACACTGGAAGGATAAATTGTTATCCGATCCTACCGCTTTCGGATCGGTTAACCGCTAACATGAACAAACCTGCTATCCGATCTGTTTGGCAGTATAGGCATGGTGTACTGATAGGAAGAAGGCATGATTTACATGTCAATAATTGTAAATGTGGTGGATTGTTGAAGTCATAGGCATAATTATAATACAACGGATAAGGAGTTGAACTTTTGGAATGGCCCTACTACCTACACCATGACTCATTTGGAAGTGTGACATACGTTTTGGACAACTTCAAAACAGATGATATAGCGCAGACACACTTTATGTTATTAGTTGGGAACTGGGAGCATAAAAACATATTTATGACACAGAGTGTAGTGGAATGAAACATGCTTTCCTAATAACACTACGAGTTATAATTAATGCCGGTAGACCTGAATCAATGTTAGGAAGCTTGGCCCAACCAACCCGCATCGCAGCTTCTGGTTCTGACATCGTGTCTAACTGCCACTTTCCCTTTCTCTCACATGCCTTGCTACATATGAACACAAATAGTTTCACAGGCCCAAATATTGTCCTGCCACAAGTTCCACCAAATCCACACGCTGAAATGACCCAGAAACCTTTCTCCTGTTTTTTTCTTTAGTTGCCAGAGTTATGAACAAAATGACATAATTTAGAGTCAAGGGATTGAGAAAGTCATACGAGCTAAATTTTGTGTACCAGAAGCATGATATATTTGTCACAAGGGAACATTAGCATTCCGGTCCTGTTGTGCACCGCATTTCTATGGAAACTTTATCATATTTGATACTATTCGTACTTATTTATACTCGGATTGTCCTAAGTACCTCCATGTAGCATATTGTACTAAGAATCGAGATTAGAGATAATTCCCAACTGGTGACCTATTTAAAATCTCAAGTTACATTACAATAGCATTCCATTATTTTCTTGATAAGGACACGCACAAGTGCTTCACGTTTTTCATAAAATTAAGCTAAAGTTTTAATGTCAAGTGTCACGTTTCCAGCTCTTGATTTTATTCCTGAATTTTACAAAATTGATTCGTTATTTACTGTAAATAATTGCATTTGAATATTATATAAATTACAATATGCTTCAATGATTTGGAATAATTCGTTCCAGGCCTCAAAAACTTTGGAGTTCATTGGCTGCTATTCCCATCAAGGTTAAAACCTTGCGTGAATTGGTAAGTATTGAATTTTATTACTTCCTCTCAAAACTGAATTGGCTGGAAGTGCTTTCCCAGACTTTCTGCTCATGCTAAGCTGTTTAGCAAAGTATGCAATTCGTATGCAGGTTATAATACAGGTTCATTGTTCTTAGATGCAATGCACCATTCAAATGCAAACATAAGATCCTTATAATTATACAAATTTAAGCATTTACATGCATCAACTCAAGCGGAATATTAGTCCAAGCTAACCCGTCGAATAACAAAAGCCAGTTTAAATTTATACTTTCCCTTTCCAAATGTTCTTTTCTAGAACCTTTGACAATAAATCCCGTAAACATTCAGTCTATCCGGTTCAGATTGCTCTTAATCCGTCCATACGAAATATCAATTTTCAATGCACGCTTTCATCTCCATGTCCCTGGAAAAAGAGCAGTTCAAACTGTAGCCAGATCTGAATTTCAAATTGAAAATTTTACGCTCGGACATCCACGCTTATTTTAGGCTCAGTTGCAGTTTGTATAATAGGCTTCTTTAAAAAATATATCTGTATTTCCTGTATTGTCCACCTTCTAGCAGTATAAACGTATTTGTTCCATCGCTGCCTATTGTGTGTAATGTATTATGCACTTAAATATATATTTTTCTGAATTATTGCTCTTTCAAAAGTCGGATTTGGAATATTTCCGGAACCATTTTGAATATCTTGAAATCTTTGTGTGTGTGAGTATTTGTATTCAGCAGTTGAGAATTTATTATGTTGCTTTTCCAGAAAGTTGTATTTGCTGACCTAACAACGGGAGAACCACATTTTGGGCTCATACAACTTTTGGATGCTGAAGGTGAATTTCCAGAAAGCTCCAGTTATCCCAAAACCATTCAGACACAACGCTCAAAACTTGGAGATATGGGTACAGAGTCATTCTTCCACTACAATAGAATAAGTTTCACTCGTGAAGAAAGTAAATATTTGACTTATACATTTGTATTATATATATGCGTGTCCGGATAGTGGAATCTCAAGGACTCGCAGCCATTTCTCAAGAGTTTTTGAAAAAGGGTTGTCAGCCCACGAGCCGTGGCAAACTCTGGCAACATATTCTGGGCTCCTACGTAACAAAGGAAGTGAGTTCTGTTTTGTCAGAATTCTAAACCGTATAAATTCATATATTTGTCGCTATAGGCTCTACCATCCCAGTATCGTCCAGCTACTAATTTATAGATTTCCTCGCATCCGTTGATTACCATGTTATGTAGCCATCAGATGAAGACAGAAGGCCATTATATACGCATATTCTGCTAGAACAAAGTACTACGTAGAGTTATACCGAGAAGAAGTTGGATGGAAGTTTGTATAGGGAGATTTATAAGGGCGAGCCATCAGGCTCAGCTGTTATGGAAAGACAAGATCTAAAGCCTCAAGTTCTGATCCGCCTCAATAAAATATAATTTATGTCACTATCATATCCTATTATTATACCTAAGTATAGTATTCCCAAAAGTCGTGGAAGAATTTAGAAAAGAAACTATTCCGGATGCTTCACCTCAGCCTGAGCTCTGCACTGCGTAGGCTATGCCGCTTTGAGAAGATAGCTGCTTTCACCACGCACAAATGCCTACGACTTGACTCTGCCTCTGCCAGTCGCTTTCTCTCCCATTTTCTTCCAACTCTTCGTAGAGGAAAACTGTGAACTTCAACACAGTTCTGATTTCTGAGGATTCAAATTCAATTTCAGACCCGCGTCTGAAGACATTATAATATTAAATTCAATAATGCTTCTCCCCAATTACACTATTTCATATCTATGTCGTGCTGCAGAACGAGGTCACATTATAATTTGAATACTAATAAGTGCCCATACAATTTGCTACGAACCGACCAGACGTCCTTCTTGGTAGCTAAAGTATGTAACGCTATTAACGACTCTCCTCTTCATTCCTGCAGCACCTGGAATATTATCAGGAGTTGAAACTGGCTGTAGTCAAGTCGGACCTTCTTATAGACCGCCTAACGCTCAAGGTACAGTACATATTTAACACATTTGCATTCAGAATAATTCCTTAAAATATTCCCCAAGCAGTTGCACAAGTATCACTATGAATTGTCATTTGCCTTTATCACAATATCTGATACATGATATGTCAAAAATAGATCTACACTCCCAGTTAGATTGGCACAAAATTTATAAACAAAGGGTGTATCATTATTTTGAAACATTGTGACTTGTTTAATCACTGGCATGTGCTTGACATATCTAAATTTTTTAATAGACAACTGTTGGTAGTAGAATACATCTTAACATATAGACTCAAAGAGATGTCTTAACCATGAAATTCGGTTTTTTGAAATTTTTGGCTACAGGACGTTCAGCAGACGGCGGCCAACGACGACCAGTACTTTGTGTTTGAGGATTCCCTGTACCAAGTCCTGCTCTGCTTCAGCCGTGACCTCACTCTCCTAGATTTGTTCGAGCGAAGCAGTAAGAATCCGTACACAGCCATTCTGAAAGGGAAGACGGGCGGGAATCGAGTCGAGTCGTCAGCAGTCATTTATCCACCAAATGGGATAGTTCCCTTTCACGGATTCACAATGTATGGTGCGTGCAGAAGACGGAGGAGCTGGCAGATAATTGCCTGACATGCTTTCTCTTTTCCCTTCTCCACTGCGGCCGCATGCATGTCTCCCACTCTGTTGCATTCTGAGCCACGCATATTTATAGGTGTGACTATACATTAGCCTTCTGGATCTGTCGCTCAGAATGATTCGGGCTTTAGCTCCCAATGGCCAGAGTACTTTGTCCATATCGGGATCCAGTCTGGCTCAAGACTCAAATCCCGTGCCTCTCTTGTTGTAAGGGTCCGACTTTTGTGAGCCTCTTCTCTCCATCTCTCAGAGTCTTTATTCCGCACTCTCAAAGGATTGCTTTTGTTGCGAAAGGCCTTTTTATGTCTTTCCTCTTCAACCCTTTTCTCTGTCCGTTAGTCTTATCTCTGGAGACAGGACGGGGCAGGTAGTCAAATAGTTTTATGGACGATTCCTCCCTTATGTCCAACCTTATCTCACTTTCTATCCCTCTCCATCGCATTCCATTACCGAGTATGATCCGATCTCACGATGATTCAGAGCTCCACAATACACAGCAGGACAATTCATACAGTACTTAGTGAGCAATCGTACCTGCGACAGTTCATAGCGACGACAGTCCATAGCAGTGAAACTTCGTACCAATTATTTCGTTAATTCTAAATACCTATGTCTCTAAAGTTGCCTGTGCTATTAATATGGCATTTGCGGCAGATTGTTAATCCCTGAAAATCGTTCATCGTCAAGAAGGTCCAATGAATTACAATGCAGAGCCTGCAGAAATGGACGATATTCAATAATATAATTCGTGTTTTGTTCGTGCTGGTATACCTGGACGTGCGTAATTCAGTTGGACTACGTGAAGATTACGATTTCCAGCGATAAACAATTAATAGCAAATTAACAAAACACTTGGAACTTGTTTTTAACTGCTATGATTTATCGCCACTATTAATTTCGTCGCCGCTTTGAATATGGCTACCTAAATGAATTGCTGCACCATGAATTAATCCGCTATGAACCGTCGTGAAGCCACATTAGCCCATTCCCTCCTTCTGGATCCAGCTCAATAGGCAGAGTCAGGTCAGTCTCCAGTAAGGACTGCGTCAGCTGTGGGAAATGCAAATAAGTTCCCTGACGCATCAATATAATAACAGTAACAATAAGTCTCAGATTCAATGTCCTAAATCCCAACGACTTATCGCCAAGTCGATCAAACTTGGACGGAATAAGGGCCGGAGCGAGCTATTGAAATGATCAGAGGCACGAACGTTGTTAGTTATCTTAAGCAACACATAAACTCATGTTCAATCATTTTCGTTGTAACAGTGGCTTCTCTCTCGGCTTTTAGATAAAATACAGATAATTAGATAAGGAAAAGATGCACGCTGCATCTTTTTAAAGAATTGTTTTTCAGATTTTAATGCCTTGCTCTGCTCAAGGCTTTTAAATTGGAGCTTAAACTCTTTAAAGCAGCAGAAAATCTATCAACTTAGGCAATTTTAGTATTGGAATGCTTTAAATTTTTGCATTACAGAATACTACTACGTGACTTCATACAAGAAAGCGCTAAATTGGATTCACACAAATATTGCCTTAGCAGGTAGTCAAAGAATCCAATTGGGATACCATATCCATTGTAGCTCTCCAGATGTCATGGAAAATTCATTGATCCAAAAATTATTCTACGCTTGAAACGAGTCTGAATAATGGAGATAGTCCAATGTTGCCCAGCTGGATGAGTGAAAGCATTTATGCTCCTCACGATCCCACGCTTCCTTCCCTCCACTCAGGCTCTCAAGCATTGCCTACAACGAGATCTGACACCGTAATTAATTAAATTGTTTGGTGATGTTCATAGGGTTGGTAAATGTAAATAAATAGTGAAGTTTGAAGAATCCAATTCGCAGCCTGATAGTGTAGGCAGTGGAGAAGCCTCATTGTTTACTTTGCATTAGCCATTAGGACCTTTTGTCTCCATTACTGCACCCACTACTAATTACTCGTTCGTAAATACGAGAGGAAGAATACCAGCATGGACATGCTTGGTTTGGCCTACGTTGATACGTTGATACATACTAATTCGTATGATCTTCATGGCTCGTGGCTCTGAATGTGAGTTTGTATAATTGTCACCCAGAATTGTATACCAACCGTTATTTTTCAATCTACTTCAAAACATAGTATTCAGTCCCGGACGGTATGGAAGCTGGCTATTGGAAAACAAAACGTTAGTCTGGGCTTCACGACATGACAATACGTAAAGAGATATCTGACAGGCCATCTGGGTTTTCGGTTTTCACCTGGAAAAATACAAAATACGTCATGCTGCGTGCATGCCATTGCCATAGTATTCCTTCCAAAGTAAACTCAACTTTGTTGTTGATTCATGAACGAATTACCTTGAACCTGCTGGAGTGTACGCTGTACGTCATTCTTGTTCCAGCCTCTGGTCAATTTACAAAGGAGCATCCGATGCTTTTGGTTTAGATCTAAATTCAGCGATTCAAACTGTTCAAAGCGAGTCGGTCCACCAATTAAATAGAGTTAGATAGAGATAGCCTGTTTGTGATAATGGAAATAATGCAAATGAAAGGACCATTCCCATTTTCTGCGAGACACTACTGCTGTTAACGGATGACCAACTCGCTATGGGCACCTCCGGTTTACTTTAGGTTGTTGTTTGGTTTTCAGCATTTCATTTTAGTGGTTCTCTTGAATTCGTGTCAGATGTTTTATTGGTTTTGCAGTGGCTCCACTGTGCTACTTGTACAAGGATCCGGAGAGTCTCTACTTCACCTTCCAGTGCCTCTACAGTCGCTACTGGTACCGGCTCCATGAAATCTCTTCACATGAGAACGGGATCGTAGCCCTGTGCCTGCTCTTCGAGAAGCTCCTTCATCGACATGAGACACAGCTCTGGTTTCATCTCAGAGCCCTCCGCGTCTTACCGTATGTTACTGATTTATACACGGGATGCCCACTTTCTTCCCAAATTCCAGCTCTCCACCTCTTCCCACTTTCACTATTCGAGCCACGAGTACTTTATTTATTCTCGTGGAAAAGGAAAATTGCTTTCCTTGCTCTCCATAATAGGCATGTGTGTGTGAGAGGGCCCTGGGTTTCCATTACTCCCATTTCGACATTTGTATATTATTATGTCGAGTCTCTCTAGTGTGTTTGTGTGTGTGTAGGAGGGAGGGATATTTCACAAACACATTTCATAAACCCTTGGCTAAACTTCACATAGGCAATGCTCGGGATCTTCGGGTTTATCTATGCACACATTCCAAGTTGGGAGCTGTTAGCCGAATTGGGCTTTCTAGTATTTGCTTGTTTCTCAATAATGGAATCTGGCAGCTCCGTTTTCAATCCCAATGTTGGTTTACTGGACGTGAGAGAGTTAGTGCGTGGTTTGGGGTATGACCAGTTACATTATTTGTATTTACTTTGGCGGTGTCCTGTATTCTTTTCAGTCTTTTCCACAATTTATTCCTAACATGTTTCGAGCTACTTTTCCTTCAGATTTGTCTATAATGCTGGGCAGACCAAATATTCGCATAAATTGCGTTAGGCAGACTAAAGAGGCTGTGTCCCTTAAACAACCTTGGGATTACGTAACAGGCCTTGAATATCAAATAGTATACCTACATTCATGAGAGTGACACAATTTGTGAACGCTACGCTGGAGGATTTGGGTGCATGTTGAAATTGTATCCAAACGCCTATTGTTCTAATAGAGCTAAAGCAAATGTTTTTGACGGAAGCAAACGACTTCTACGGAGCATGATAATGGGTTTACAGCTCTGACTCTGTCGTTCCCCTAATGCCGACTATTAAAACAAGCACCGACATTACTACACAGACCGAATCCCACCCGCCTGAGATTACACTGAACGAAAGGTCAGTTTATGGCCCAGACCTCGACTCCCAACTTTGTCTGACATTGCCATTCTTTCCCTGATCTTTCCAATTAGTTGAGACCAATGAGATTAAACTCAATAGACAAAAGTGAAGGAAGGCCTTCTTGTAACTAATTAAGTACACGTAGTTCTAAGTTTCTATACAAGTCGGTTACTTTGACAGTTCTTCAGCTAATGCCGTCTGATTGCGGGAAAAACTCTGAGCGGCTTACGACTCCAGCAAGGGCGCGTGGGAGTAAAGAAAAAGTAAGCCAAAAAGAGAACTCCATACGTCACGCCTGTCAGTATTAACTACTAGTCAAGCCAAAGGAACCGAATCTGGAAAATGCTAGCTCAAAAGTTTAAGCCAACTTTGACAACTTTCATTTTTTATTTGCATTTAAAAGTTCGCAACTAAGGAATTTATTGTTTGATGTGTGTTTGATTTCCATTATAATCGAACTATCCCTACATTAGCAGAATTGATGTTCTGGACTTTCATGCATCGAAATGAATATTGTTTTGACTCACGGTAATTGACACATTTTAATGGCGTAGCTAAACTACGTAGTTACTAAGAAAGGCAGTATTGCTAAAGACAACGTGAGAAAATTCTGTTATTGCAAAATTTATTATAATATACGTGAACTTCTGGTCACTGGTCTTCTGGTTCTGACAGGGAAACCCCATACGGTTCCTAGCTCAGAACACAGTGTCTAACAAGTGCAATACCGAAATAAGTTTACTAGGGAAGGACAACGACCTCAAGCTTTGCATGAATCAATTCTTGCAAGATGCAAGGTTACCGATTTGCATAGATTTGTCCTGCTATGCTTCAACTCCATTTTTGGCTACATGCATTACAGGCTTCGAGTCGTTTTCAAATGGATAATGAAGGGCTTCAGCGGTTACTTGCCTGCCGAACAAGTACTCCAGCTCTGGGACCTCATGTTGGCCTACAATTCCGTCCAAATTTTGTCACTCTTCGCCATGGGAGTCTTGAGCCTTCGGAGAGATAATTTGATGAAAGCTCAACAGCCACAAACTGTCGACGTAAGCATGGAAATAAACCTAGTTCCAATAAACCTCCTTTCCAACTCCATCACTTTTTGTTCTGCCTATACCGCTCCACGTAATGTGTCTAGTGAAATCCCAATAAACGAACCTCGTCCTATTTCCACAGGATTCTAGGTTCTAGTTATCTCAGGCGAAGAGAACTCTTACATGCTTTGCTGCGTTATGCAAATACAGGCTGTTTATCCACGCCAGGAAGGAACTGTACTTGAAAGGTTCACACTTAGGAACTAAGAACCAAACCAAAAACTAGCAGATTTGTATTTGAAGCAATTTTCATTTTTGTCCTTGCCATTTTAATCACATTTCGTGCGTAAGAATTTGGCCTAAATATAATAGAGAATATTTTATATAGAAATACACTACGAAAATCAATGGTTTGAGCCTTAAATATAGAACAACCAATCTGACGCAGAATAAAAACTTCTGATAGAAGAAACGGTGCATGCCTACACACAGTACACCACGAAACAAATAAGCCTGTTATAAGTAAAGATTGTAAGTTGTGGATTTCGCTTTGGGACTTCAGGTCATCAGCTTTTACTTGATTCAAATAATGGTTACATTTAGATTTACTACAATAAGACACCTCTTGTTGCTACTTTGTTATCGGGTATCTCTGTCGTTACAAAGTTGTTACAGAATCGAACCGTGAAATTCATTTTGCCAGAAGAAGTAAACAGAACCAATCAGGAGACAATCAAAAAACTTCTGACGGGAAGTATGGAGTGACACACTAAGGAATGATTGAATAATTTGGTTATATTCTCGGACAGTGACATGCTACTGCGCCTTGTACAATATGTAATTTTCACCCATGCAGAGTTGTCACTAGGTTTAGGTGATAGTTGAATGAATTCCGTTAGTACTGAGCACTCAAGGAGAAAATGTAGTCTAATCCTATCCTTTTCCCTAGCAAGAATAGTGCACTTCCAGGATTTAAAGTTTCAAACTCTTCCATGATTCAGTTGAACTGTTAGGGTTTATCCTTTAGTCACATAAATAAATAGTGCTGTGCAGGGTTTCAAGGAGACTAGTTTCAAGGAGAATAGTGCACACAGCTGTTTACAGCCAATTAATCACCCATTAACACTGCACCAAAGAAGGACGCGAATTTCCTACTGCCTTTTCTTCAAGGACGCTGGTTTATGCAGAGCTACTTGCTCGTAATTAATCAACCATTAGAGACTATGTCTAGGCTGAGTAGTGAACACTAACGTATTTTGGGAAATACATTAGACGAAGGAAGGTTGTGCTGTGAACACCCGAGTAGTTTACCATAAGCAGAACTGTACCATTATGTGACCAAAAAAAGTGACATTTCATCTAGAAGGCTGATTTTTAATTAAATATGATTGCTTGATTCAGTGGGTTTACTTTCCCCAGTAATATCGCGCCTTTTTGTTTTTTGATGTGGTTTCAGTTAGATCAGTCGGGTTAAAATTTTGCAATTATTTTTTTGAAATAATTATTAAAGGAGTTCATCTACTTTTCATTTTGCTCACCCAATTAAATATTGTCGCAAATCTTAATGTGGATCATCTAATGTAGGTACTTAGGTACACCATATAGCCTACTGTTAAATAACGATGTGAAATTTCTCTTTTTTTAGGCTGTGCTGGCGGACTTGTCGTCGATTGCAGTTCTTCCTGTACTTCATTTGGCATTAAACAAGGATACATTCTTTTGAGAGACAACACACACTTTGTGTATTCAAAATCAGAAGAATGCTATACTCGTCTTTACCAAGATTCGGTTGAAGCATAGGGCGGATTACACGTGTTGATATCGATGGAGAAAGTTGAGAAACACAAACAGCCAGTACGCATTGAAAATCAAGTTTAATTGATTCCGGTTAAATTCGGTCCGACTCTCGGGCACGGCTTCAGTAGAAAATAACCTTAAGTTTAGATTAGGCTCTTAAGAAAAGCCAACGAGTGAGCTTTCCACGGTATTTTCCATGGGAATGTAGTTTGTAACAACTTTCTCCATGCGCGCTCACTGGATTCCTTACTTCAACGAATATTCCTGCATACACTAAAAAAGTTCAAAGTTTGAGCATATGTAAATATTTAGGCCATTCTTTATTATTTCCCCAACAAACAGATGCTAATAAAGCTACAAAAGAGAAAGCAAATGAATCACAATGCTGATAACAAGTAACTAAGTGAGGGAGCTCATAAAATAAACATAATTTCTACAACTACATTACAAACTAAAAATCAACAAATATGGTAAAACTACAGTTGTTGAAACAAATCCAAAAACAAAGTTGTGGGGCACAAGGGGAGCAGTCTGCTTTATGGCTATCTAGAAGACGGCATGAATGATATAAATAATTGAATAATCATTCCCTTTCTCACAACTCAAGTGAAATGGAGAAGAGGTTATTATATGGAAGTCTGTCCGAAAAAGATAGTGATATAAATAATAGAGACAGAAGCGAGGCGTCTCTTCTGCCGCACCCGCTCTCATCTCGTCGCGTAGCACAACACAAGGCACATCCACCATCCTACTAAAACTTAACTAGTCACTCTAAAAAGTAATGCTGGTCGTAAACAATGCAGTAAATATTACAAGTAGGAAAGTTAATTTATTTAAAGCCTCCAGCAAGCCCCACTTAGCCTACCACTCATTCTCACTATTATGGTCACTTTTTTAATACACGAAAATAGGCTATGGAATACATAATACTTAATACATTGATGCCCTAATAAATACGCCGAAATCCGGAATAATCCATTCTGCCTCATGCATATGTAAGTAGCTTCTTTGGAATTTGGCTCCTAACATGGAAGTATTCCTAGACTCCAGACTTGAATGATTTGGTCTAAATTAATTCTTGGTTTAAATCTTTTTAATTTCAATGAGAGCTTTCTTCACCTCCTTCTGCTCCTCTTCTCCCAGCGTCTCGCCCTCGGGTGCGGCGTACTCGGGAAAGTTCTTAAAGTATTCCTGAGAGGCGGGTCGCTGGATGACCCGGATCCGAGACAGGCCTGAGCTCCGTGACCTCAACGGCCCATTTCCCGCATTACTGTTCAGGAAGGAGCCCAGACTCCCTGGCCGCATTCGTTGGCGTACCCGAACCGTCTTCACAACCTTCGTGCTCATGCTACTACTGCTGACGGGGCTCTCGGTCGTCGTGGGCCGGCTGAAGTCCGTCACGTACTGGACGGAAGATGAGGCTGCGGGCACTTTCCGACCCGTCGTCCCGCTCACGCCAGACTCTTCTGCCTCATCGTCTTCAACGTCCGGCTGAGCTGGGACTGGCGTGGCTGTGGCATTGGGCCGAGTCGTCGTGGCCACCACAACCGACCCCGTCTGACCCAACTGCTTCATCTCGCTACTCTTGTAAATGTCCTCGAGTGTGAGGAGATTCTTGCGTGGCGGAGAGAAGACGATTGTAGGCGTGGAGGTTTGGAGGCTTTGTTCCCTGAGAACGGATCCGATTCCAACAGTAGCGGGACGATAGACCGGAACTTGGATGGAGGCTGAGGCTGGGCTCACGTCCTGACTTCCTTCACTCAGTCCTGATGTTCGGTAGGCGGGAATGGCTGGGCGACCGGTGGGAAATCTTGAGCCTGTAATAGTTCAACCAGAAAAAATAATAGAATTAATGACATAATATAACTTGCCTTATGTTTAGTGAAATAAGCAATATTCAAAAAAAAATTATAATGTATATTAATAATGTAATGACATGCCTGTCTCCCCCTGATTAAACTTCTGTACTGAAACGAGACGGATTGTACGTATTTATGTAATTAGGAGCAAAAAATTATATTTTCTCTTCACGTGTATCATGATTACTTATTTGTAAGTATTTCATTCTCAACACGCAATGTGTAGGCCAAACACGAAATCGCATGTTGGGACTGCTAAACGCTTCAAATACCATTTTTCTCCTTTCAAGTAGTTAAGTTTGAACTTCCGCTCGTATAACAAATTGTAGCCTGTTCATATTTCAATGAATGATTGCAGCTTAGACGTGTTTCAAGTATTTATTTAAATAGATAATAAGCAACACGGGTAACGCTTTGAGTCTTGCTTATCGCCGACTATTTCGTGTGAAACTGAGGGAGCCTAACTGAATACAATACCTAATGTAACTATTGAAAGGGAAAAAGTGGTGGACACGTCCGCTACGGTTTGTATAATTATTCATCTAGTTGTATGCCGCAATTAAGTTTATTTGTAATACGCGGTTTTGTTTCTCCTTTAATTGTGTATAAGGTTTCCGACTTAAGATAACCCAATAATTAAATATTAGCTTAATTTGGCAGAACTCAAAACAATCAACCAACTACTGGCATTTCCGTTTTATTTGTTTATAACCAAAGGAGATTTTCCGCACTATATTTTAAATAGATTGAATTACTTTAAACCCATTTGGAAAGAGGGTTCTTTTACTTTTACAAACTTTAGTCGTTAACGGTGTGTATGCTTGAGTATACATAGAACTTGTATTGTTAACTCATTCTAGCAGAACTTTTCTCGATTCACACCTTTTCCGTCAAATAAAGGCTGTATGCATGGCCAGATTGTAATTTTAAATGGAAAATGCAATACTTTGCCACATGTGGCAAATAGTTATAAGCCGAACACACTGGTTCTAAATGACAAGGACATTCCTACATACAAGTGCAGCTCAACTTCTAAGTTTGACTTGATTAAAGCTTTCCAGTCCCATAAGCCCCCGCCCCCGTCTATGATAAAGTGAAAGTATTACGAGGAACGAGGAAATTCATTAGAACAAAAAAAAAGTTTACTTTATTTTCAAGAATAAAAAAAACGTGGAGAAGAGGTAGAGTCCCAGAGTAGTACGTGGATTGTGCGTGGATGAGATGGTGCTGAGTTGTGAGCAACCCAAAAGCGATTAGTAGTAAACATGCTAATAAACTCATAACCATCTTTTAATTAGACTTCCCTTTAATTAACGCCATAAAGTTTGGTCCATGTGCAGGACAGAGCGAGACCACAAAAGTTCGTTTTCATATTATAATACTTTTCTCCTCTACGAGCTTTTCTGCTCACTTCTCTGTCAGGCACTCCATTTAAATTATAACATCATTCGGTTCAATGCGCCATTAATGTTTCTCCTAATGCTTCTCTTCCTTCACCACAAATTTGGCGCGGAAGAGCAAATCAAATTATAATTTTTATTCCCTTTCATCTCCGCCTACATTACGCAGAATGCTGCTCTGCAGTTTGGTCCTGCCCAGCCTATTTTTGTTCGATCCTGGAGAAAAATGAGGGACTGACATGTGAATTGGCAAGGCTTATCATAATGTACAAGAGTGGTGCTCAGAGCGAATTGCCCAGTAGGTTGGTATGAGAGAAGAACTACCTAGGTAACTTTGTGAACTCTAGATGTTACATTCTATTCATTCAGTTTCCCTTAACGGATGCGAGCATTTTAATTCGTCATGTGTGGTACTGAAAATATCGGCAAACCTAACCTAACTAAATAAAACCTTACCTGGACAAAATCACCAACCTAACCTGTATAATTTGTTTTCTCAATTTATGCTTCTGTACCCTACTTGTCACAATTTTAGCACTGTATTGTGTGGTTTTTGTGAATTAATACCTGCCAAGTCTGACTGTTGTGAAAAACTAAGCAGCAGAGAAAGAATCCAACAGATTTAAGCAAAAAACAAGTTTGTCACTGCTGGTAATTGTTAAGGGCGGGATTGAATTACGTATACCAATAAACAACAATGGCATTCAATGTCTCACATTCATTAACTTAATTCAAAGAATAAAATTTGACATCCTAAGTTCGCAATGTCAAATAATTCTTCCTTCAATACCGACCCACTGGCCCGTTCGCTCTGAGCATCAAGTAGACCTTGGGTTGGAATGATATGGGACGCAGCCCGTCGTAATGGGCTGGAATATCAATAAGTTTTTTTGTGGGACGCTTTGATAGTTTATTTCGTATTTAAGACTGCTTTTGCAAATTTTTAAGTATAAAATTAGATCATGGTACACTTCATGGGTGAGCGAGTGAACACCAGGAACTGTCCTGACAGCTACAAAACCCCAGGAAGTCTGAATGCTACTTTGAGTAGTGAACACTTCATATCTTCTACGATTTCGCGAGTTGAGAAAGCTGACTTGGATATGACGTAGGATGTGGTAATCACTGTAGCGATTCGCATTTTCATGTGAAATCTATCTCGGACTGGTACGGATACGGAGGTTGTGGCTTGTTTACAAATCCTATTCGCTTACGCGTGCACGCAGGGTTGTACTAGATTTTATCTGTTTTATGATAGAATCTGGCGTTAATAAAATAGAATTGTATTTCTGCTGATGATAATTTTAACGTTTAAGCTCAAAACTTAGAAAAACTGTGCTTTAAAATTTACCTAAAATGTAATATTTCTAATTAAACTTAACTTATTCTAATCCACTTGACTTTTACTTTTATAACTTTACAATATTTATTAACAGTCTCTGAAATAGGTTTTGATATTGAAATACCCTACGGATTGTTTGTAAATCTTGTTTCGCCATAACAGAGCCAGTTAGATTTGTAAATAAACCAAAATGTCAATGAGGTATTCATCTGTATTTGATTAACCATGTGTATTATCATGTTATGCAGTTCCAGTTGGTGTATTGAATTTGATTCATAAATAGCTTGTAAATACCTTAATGATTTTATTAATTTTTAAGCTTCTTGCAAGGAAATGATATAAACAAGCCACGACGGAGATAGATTACCAACAAGCAGTAACATATATGTGTGCAGAGTGAAGGCTTAGAGACAAGCTTCATGCCATGTTATTGTTCCGACTGCTGACTCCTGACCAAGAGAGAAAGCCTTTTTCTACACTTCTGTTTCGCGGATCACAGTAGACTGATCCCGCTGAGAGTGTAAGACTATTTCATATTTCCAGATGAAAAGATTTGGATTTTAGAATCATCTCGAGAACAGAAGAAAAGCTTTTACGGAGTATTTTAGGTTGAAGACGTTCATCGGAGGCCTAGTCCGTGTCTCTCCTACTTGAGAGCAGTTAGCAATTTGGAATAATTTGACGTAGTTACTAAATGCTGAGATCTGTGGAATTTTCACTCAATTCAAGGACTTTCTTTTCCACTCACTCGTCCGTGTCTAAGTGTATAACCCAGTTCTGAGGAAATAAAAAGACTCTAAGAAGCCAAAAACAATGACGTTGGCCAAGGCCAAGTTCTCGATTTTAAAATGGGAAAAAATAGAAGCAGCAAACAGCACGAGAGTCTGCTCGACGAGAGGCCTGGCTTTTGGGAAAAATATTGTCTATTCGGTTACAGAGCCACCATTGCATGATGCATGATGCAGTGTGTCCGACGTCAATCGAACACCGCCAATTGGTCATTATTGTATATGGGGCTATATTATATCGCGTTGCTAGGTTATGTTAAGGCTAGGTTTCCTAGTTTATGCTAGGTAATGTTTGCTATGTTATGTTAGGCTAAGTTCGGTAGGCATAAGGTAAGGTCAAATGCCAATTTGAAGCATGTTTTAATAAGCGCAATTGGCGGGAGGTCGATTGACGCAGAACCACAGTAAGTTTCTTTCAAAGCAAGATAATATGATTTATAAACGACTTGATATCCAGGTCCCTTCGGGGACAAGACCGCTATTTACCCTCCGTATTTCGATTAAAATAAAGATAAATGGGGAAAATGCCTCTGCTCTCTGCTCAAAACTGTTACACTCAGGCCGCTTGTCGGCTCAGCTTAAGTTTTCTACTAAACTTGTAAGCAAAATGTGATTACTTTACGTTCAAGGTTTAAATCGTTGTTAAACCAAAGATGGATTTTTAGGAGATATTACATTTTAGAGGTTAGTCATCTTTTAAACCTGTTAGAGTGAAATGGATATTGCAGACTAAATTCAATTTGAAACCCCTATCTCTCCACTCAACCTTCTTCACCCTTGTAGCTTTCCACAGTGGTGCTCACAGCAACGAGGCCTGTGTGTTTGCATGGCGATGCCGGTTTTTAAAACTCCACAGCTCACACTAAATTCAGTACAGGCCCAGTGTTTTTGTAAGTCTTTGGTGAACTCAAATCTGCATGCTAGATGCCTAAATTTTTAGTGGACTTGTCCATTACAATCTGATTTGAATTCCCGTCAAATGTGAAACAAAAGGCTGTGGCAAGTAATCCTGAGCATTAAATTGTCAGCACATGATATTTTCCACATCCGCACACTAACCTACATTTGGAGTTTACAAACCAAAGCACATAATTATTCTCGTCATGGCAATCAACCGGCCTGTTCGCTGTGAGCATCACTGTTATATTTGTGCCTATTGAAAAGTCATTTTTTGTCCAGCCATTGTCAAGAGATTCGAAAGTAATTTACAGAATAACGAGGAAAGCATAAATGACAAGCGAAGTGAAACGTGATCTAATCCTAATTTAATTTCAACCGTCAAAATGAAACAGAAGAGCGGAGCTCTCCATGTTCAAGTTCAATGACTCAAACTGTCCGTCTATTTCAGAGAAACAAAATTGCGTATAGAATACACAATTAGAACCCGAATCAACACCTCACCCGTAGTGCAGCCGCATAAATCTCCGTGGGTAGATAGGATAGTTGGACATGACAGTTCGCTCATGACAGGAATTTACTAGTTCTCCGCATAAACAAAACACAACAACTGGGTTGAGACAGCTCTGACACAAGGCCTAACTCGATCCGGAAGCAAAACGCTATTTTAATTAGTGCCACTTGAGTCTAGACCCCAAATTCCCGTCATTCATATTCTGGTATGCTAGACAACTTTTGCTCCCATATTCAAGAGTTTTCAATGAGCAGCATCAGCATGGAAGTTTCCAGACGGTCATGGTCAGTCATTGGCCCAGCCACCAAATTCTAAGATCAATTTTTTAGTTTCGTCTTCGTCCTGCTAATTATTTTATAAAGGACTTCTTTCGGGGATGTTTGGAATAATGTTGCTGCCGTTACGTTACATCCACGACAGGGGAATTTTAATACTGGCGACAAATGAATATTTTAAGCTTTAGATGTAAATTCCATTTATGGGTACCTATATCTTTTGCTTTGAACTGTGAATTCGGAAATGCCGTTGATTTCTGCTTAAATATAACGTATGCTACTATCATCTGGTGTTAGACCGATTCTATGAAAAACCCGCGAAAACTTTTCCAAGCAGAAATGCACTTGAACAAGTTTGTCAGATTCAAATGCTCTCGGCAAACATAACCTAACTCTATTAGACCTTGAATTAAATGAACTCAAACCTATCCTAGCTGAAAGTAACCAGATTTTAGAGTTTGAGGTCAAAGAATAAAAACGGAACTTTTTGAGGGAACATTTTCAACGGATTTTTGAACGTTTTTACAGTACCTTTGGACCAAGGCAAGGTGACCTAAAAGAGCTTACCAAGTCGGAGTCTAATTTTGTCCCTGGCCGCTGAGACTTTAACACGGGGACTGAATGTTGAGGTGGGAGCATAATTGGTGTTTGTACTTCCGTCTGTTGTGTCCGTAGAAAAGGAGGTTGGGACGGTGTACTCGGTTGTGGCATCCGTCACGCACTCGGCTACGGTTGTTGCTCCCCCGACTTCATTACTGCTCCCGACCTCGGCCACGGTCGCCGTGATATCATCAACTAGCTTCGGAGTTTTTGGCCTGGACCGCCTTTCCTCTGAAGCCACCGGCACTTCCTGTCCATTTACAGTAACTCGGAAAATTTGTTGGCGAACCGAGGAAATCTCCGACTCTAGGCTTTGGGGCTGCTCCACGGGACTCTGAGGAGGGAACTCGAGCGGAGCTCCCGTTGTGGTCATGGAGTGAACCTCCGGCTCAGGCTCACCTGCTTCATCTAAATGAGAAACACTAATTTGTTGGGGTTCCAAGCTAAAGGCGTATTTTACAAGTATTAATCATAAATATCGGTTGGGGTGACAACGATGAAAGTTGAGCCAACTTTTACCATTAAGTCAACAGTAATAGGATATACGGAGAGAAAGTTGGAAAGCAACTACAAAGCGGGAGAAAGTATACAGAGCTGCTCACATGGGGTTGGCCTACCAGCAATCTTGCAAAGAAGAATGCGGCACCACACTCGCCTCAACTGTGAAATTCTTAAATATGAGCTGCGTGGTCCAAAGGTTTCCCTCCCTAATGCATGAAGCTAGCCAACTCTCTGCGAGCAGCTGTGTACAATTCTTATTTCAAATCTGCGTTGAATGTTACAATTCTCTGTAATCAAGACACAGTCCGTTCACAAAAACATATATTTAGTACAACGTTATAAGTAGATAATTATTCTTCTGCGACGCAGTTTGCATACGGAGCTGCTCCGTCGTCTCTGGAGGTTATTATTCAGATAAAATCTAATAAAGTATATTGCCAAATTGCGCCAGATCAACCCAAAGGGGGAACTTATGAGAAAATGGTTAGTACACAGACATTCTCCCTGTGATGTACATGAAACTCTCTGTGAGCAGCTCTGTAGTAACAGAATCTAAAAATTAGTATAAGAACAGATTCCAATTCCCACGTTGAAAACATGAACCGTAAAAATATGAGTAACCGAATAAACCGGAAACGTCATTTAAGCTACAGCTCTAGCGTGTAACATTCCAGGCCGGAACGGTTGTAAAAAATAAATGATGTTTCAAAAGGTGATCATACAGAATTTGATGGGCACTAAAAAATTGAAAGAGTCTCACCCAAACTTTGTTCATCAATCTGCGGCGTATTCCCCTGAGCATGTATGTCGAAGGGAAGCGGGGTGGAAATAGGGTCTGAACCAGAAGCCGCCAAGCTCTCGTCCTGTCCATCTCCTTCAATCTGCATGGGCGAGAAGGAGTTGGAGAGTCTGGTAGCAAGTACCACGTTGTTGGTTGAGCCTGAAGGTGCCAGGACCTTGGACCACTTCAGAATCGGTTTGGAGTAAATGGTTTTGGGTGCGGAGGCCTCAGAATGAAAGCCAGTCTGGACAACTTCCTGTTCGGAACCGGTTTGGGCGGGAGCATTGGGACTGTCCACTCGGATCCGCTGCCCAAACCCAGTCTGCTTGGAGGAGCTCACGTGCGGCTGTTCCACCCAGTAGATGGAGGACATTGGTGAGGGATAGTAGTACACAAACTGCTTCCGACCTTCGGCCTGCTGCCCTGCCGCCTCGGCCAGAACTTGTTCCGCATTCGCGTTGAAGTCCGCCTCGGCCGGAATCACCCACTGATGGTTGTTATTGCAGTTGACGACGGTTTGGTCGGCGGGTGCGGGTAGTTCTTCCTTGGTCACCGTATTTGTCTCCGCCGTGTCCTTTGGTTCCTCCTGGGTTGAATAGTTGACGAAACTTGTACTTTCCTGGCTTGGGCTCGCCTCCTGACTCTTCGCATCCGACTCGAGCACCGTTTTGAGAGACTGAGTCTCCGAATCTCGTTCTTCATGTACGGAAATGGGTTTACCGGAATTGAGGTCAAACGCAAAAGGTGCACCGGGCTTGTTGTAGCTTGGACTTTCCTGAACAGTAATGCTGTTGACGTAGACGGTCTTCTCCTTGTCCCCGTCTCCGGCGGGGGTGAGGTGCTGGTGGGTGAGGAAGGACGTGCGTTGAGCATGATGCAGGGCGGATACAATGGACGGTGGGAGCGGGTCATACTGGGTCTGGTGCTGGAACTGTGGATTTTGGAAGAACTGTTGGGAGGGTGCATGGGAGTTGACGTTGTGCACAATGGACGGCCTGGCGTGGATGACCGGTTTGGGATAGTCGATATTACCATCTCCCTGCTGAACAATGAAGAGAGGGGACTTGGAATTGCCAGCGTCGGACTCGGAGAAGGACACTGGGATTGGGAATGGTCTGCTCGGACTTCCTTGTTGGTTCTGGCCAGATACGTATTCAGTCACAGGAACAGTTGGCGGTGGTGGGTTGGTAAACAAGTGGGTAATGTCGTACTGCGTGGCTGGAATGATTTCGTAAGCGCCGACAGGTCCTGCTTCGAAGGGCCTTGGAGTCACTCTGACAGGTGGCTGCACTTCCTCTTGCTCTTTCTCGTTCTGGGAATCAAGGGACTGAATGTGGGGATTCTTGACGTAGTCGGAGGAGGAAGCTGGCACGGAGCCTGTGGACACAGCAGGAGACTGGGATGGAGCTGGAGCCGGGCCGTTGAAAGGAGATTCCGAAACTGAGTTTTCTGGTTGACGCTGCCGAACATATGAGCTGAAGGAGGCCTGAGCATATTCAGGAACTGTGACAATGCTCTTCTGCCCAACTGGCACAATGTACTGGTGCTGGAAGGGAGATGGACTCTGCGGTTGGTAGTAGCCGACTTGCTCAACTCCTCTGAAGCCCTGCTGGGGTTGAATCCGGAGTAAATTGGGAATAGTGATAAGTGATGGATTGCGAGCCGAGTCGTCGTTTGTTACTTCAATGTGTACTTCCGGCTCGGGTTCAAAGTTTGGTTGTATTCCTTGTGAATAGACTGGAGGTCCTTCGCCTGAGTTTGGTGCTGGTCCTAGTTCAAGAGTGGCTTGCGGGGTTGGGAAGGAGACTTGACCTTCCCCTTCGTCCTTGACCTCCTCTTCCGGCTCCTCGTTGGTTTCAAGACCGTTTTCAAATACTGGGTTATTGTACTGCGGAGGTTCGTCCTGTCCCACAAACCCGCTTGGACCAGGAGCTGAGCCAAATGCTTGTTGGGTTGGATTCCGCGGAGGTATGTACGTAGGTGGAGGTGGTCGCATTTCACGGTGAGGCATTGGCACGTTGTCATAGGAGAATGAAGGTGGTGGTGGTCGGAAGGGTCTTTCCGGTGGAGTTGGTCTCTGTGGAAATGGCGGCCCATGGTTTACTCCTACTTGTACTTCAACTTGCTGGGATGGTTGGTTGACTTGCTGAGGTTGTTGGTTTAGTTGCTGCCACTCGAAGTTACTCTCAAATGGTCTTGGTTGTCCATAGCTTTCTGACACAGGACTTGGTCTTGGCCCTTCAAATTGGGGTTTGGGAAGTCCATACAGATTGGTTGGCTTGTTGTGTTGAACAGAGTAATGTTCATTTGGTGGGAAGTTGTGGTTGTTTGGTGGAGGAGGTGGGTAACTGCCTTGTGGATTCGGAGGAGGTGGGTAACTGCCTTGTGGATTCGGAGGAGGGAAGTTTATTTGGCCTGGAGGATGTGGAACATGATTCGGTACGGAATGGACCGGGATTTGGTTGATTGTGAAAGTACCAAAAGGTCTATTGTTACTGCTAAAGTTTGGCCTTGAGATAATGGGCAGTTTGAAGCTGTGTGGGGCAGGAGGGGCTCCATAATTGTTTGGTTTGTGCTGAACAGGGCCAGGAGCATATCCCGAATGGGGTGGATTCGGAGGTGGTTGTGCAGCATATCCTTGGGTGTGTTCCTGGTAAATGAGTTGGGCGGGTTGAATGTCATGAATGTGGAGGTTGTGTTGAGCAGCAACAATGGTGCCCACCGTAATAGGCGGAATGTTCTGGTGGTGACCGTGATGGTGAATAGCGGGTCGAGGCGGTGGTGGATGGTTTACTTGGTTCTGATTATTGTTTACCAAATAAATTGGTGGTTTATTGTGAGGCTTATTGTTTGGCACATGGTAATTGTTTGGGTTCTTCACTGGTAGAAGCAGTGTTGGCGGTGGGCCTGGTCTCGGTTCTCGGGGAGCATAGAACAGGGGCGGTTGGTTGGAGATAAATGCAGGAACTATTGGCCGCTGTTGACCCGAGTATCCACCATAACCTTGTTGTTCCGGATTTACAAAATTTTGTTGTTGTTGTTGCTGTTGCTTTTGCTGGTCTTGGTTTACAAAATTCTGTTGCGGTTGTTGCTTTTGCTGATCTTGACTTACAAAATTCTGTTGTTGTGATTGTTGTTGTTGCTTTTGCTGATCCTGATTTATAAAATTCTGTTGCTGTTGCTGATTCTGCTGGTGTTGCTGATTTTGTTGTTGATGCTGATTCTGCTGTTGCTGTTGTTGCTGATTCTGGTGTTGTTGTTGCTGTTGCTGATTCTGTTGTTGGTATTGTTGTTGATGTTGTTGCTGTTTTTGCTGATCTTGATTTACAAAATTTTGTTGTTGCTGTTGCGCAAAGTTCTGTTGTTGCACAAAATTTTGCTGGGGCTGAGGCTCTCGGGGAGGAATTACTGTCGTTGGAAGCGGTGTAGTGTTCGAATTGAACGAAAATGATGTAGTATAAACTTCCACAGGATTGGATTGCTCAGATGGGTAGGACACGGGCTTCAATAGTGTTGGATTGCTCTTTGGTGGATCGTAAGGCAATATAATAGCACTCCCCAATGGTTTAACCGAATGCTGAGAGTAGCCTGTCTGTCCCTGAACGTTGTTCTGAGTCTGCGTAGCGTCAAATTGGAAGGCAAAGGGTTTCCTAGCTCCTTGCGGCTGTGGATAGGGTCCCAGAGCATTGATAACAACGGTTCCGCCAGGCTCCTTGGTTACCTCGAGATGTTGATGAATGGGAAACTTGTCAAGTTGTTGTTGCTGACTTTGCGTAAGTGCTGGTTGCTGGAGTTGGAAGGGAGCTGGCTGTTGTTGTACGTGAATAGTTGTTTGTTGCTGTTGTGGAGGATTCGGTTGTTGCGGTTGTGGAGGATTTGGCTGTTGCTGTTGATTGTGGAAACTGCTTGCTTGTTGTACTTCGGATTGACTGTTTTGTGGGCTCAAGTGCTTGCCTGCTGGAGCGGATGCGGCGGCGCCTTCCTTTCCGGCAACCGGAGTCCAAGGAAAGTTTTCACAGGCGAGACAGAGGGCTTTGGGCACGTGAAAACTGGGATTGGGCACAGTACCGTCTCCATTGCCATTAGAGTTTAACTGAGCTATGTTCTGATTGGGTCGATTTACTATTCGGAGATTGAGGCCTTGTCCTTGGAATCCATCTCCTACTTGGCCCCTGGAGGATGATGGATGCTGCTGCTGCTGTTGTTGCTGCTGAGCTGGAAACACTTGGCGTCTGTTGAAGAATCTGGGGAAGAAAAAACTGTGTCCTGGGCTAATAGCATGGAGAAGTACTGTGAGGAGTATTGTGAGCACCCAAAATCTGTTTCCCTGTAAAATAAAATAAAAAGTCAATGTTAGTTACCAAATTAACACTAAAGTTTACCCCGAAGAACGACGCGCTTAAGTTAGCACGTGCCTATTCTTATACATTGACGCTTTGTCAGGAGTGTTGGAATGCCGCAACATGAAATTACAGGGTATGGAACTAGCGGAGTATATGGGGCGAAAATGGAATTACAATTCGAATCAACATGTCATTAGCATTTCTAAATAAAGACTTGCAAGAAGTCCATGTGCATTCAAAAGAACGTATTATCCTAGGCTACTATGTAGGAATGAAACTTTATATGGCAGCAAGCTCTTTGTCCGTCCCAAGATTAGTTAGGCTCAACCTTCCGTTTTAAACACGGTAATCTTTCCATTCAGCCCCAAATCATAATATTTAATATCTGAATTTATTCAAGGAAGGCAGCCAAGCTCAATTTTAGTCCCGATTAATTATAATTTGTTAGCAATTGGCTGTGAACTCCTAAAGCTGCTTATGTGCGGGCATTCAACCTGAGTCATAGGGATTGAAAGAGAGAGTTCTTAGGGAATTACAATAATTATAATAAATAGGAAATCTCTGAATCACGGTAATTGGACAGGGAGAATGATGATCGGAGCTACTATTAATTACACATGTGTGGACTTAGCATATAGCCTATTTCAATTTTTACTGCCATTCAATCAGAGTGCATGGGCCTTGCCTACTGAATCGAAGTATTATGAATATTACTCCTCTTGGTCTGAACTGGGAATAATTAGAAATTGAGTTTAATTAGGGGCAGGTTTCTCATCTCCCTTCCTCAGCCCAGAACGTAATTCAAACATGCAATTAGGAAAAGTGATTGTGTATCACTAGTTTTACCTTTGATCCAAGAAACTAAGCCTCTCTCCCATGGCAGAGATACGGGCTTCGTAGCCTAATTATAGACCAGGTCTAAATACTAGCACAACCGGCTCGGCACTCAAAATAACAACAATGCAATTGGAGCCTCGATATAGGAAGAGACTCTAATGATAATGACTGTGAAAATAATAGTAGGTTTGTGGTTTGACATGAGATGACATGCCGTGATACAAGCCTTTTTTCCTGATGATGATGAGCTCATATCAGACATACACTCCATCCTTGAGCATAACCGGCTAAATGTTCAACTCAATGTATATTTTCATTTTTAAGAATGGAAGTCTAGAAACTCGAAACCCAAGTCTCAATTCCTAGGCCTAACGCAACGAGAGCCAAGGAGTAATGCATATTGAGGCTTCGGACTTGAATTTCAGTTTCCGAGTTTCTAGGCTTAATGTGCCTGCTCTATCTATTTATGTATGTATTTACGTATTTGCTAGATTTTGAAATTCGGGAAACAACTGTGAGCTTCAAGGTGAAATGAAATAGCGACTATTTATTCATGTCTTACAGGACTGAAGCATAAATGAATTATTGAAGTTAAGGACGAAATACGTACGTACTCCCACTTGAGGCCTCAATTAAATATATAATTTTGAATTACTTTACAATAAACAATGGTCTGATACAAAAGACGTGCACCACCACGCTGTGTAAATGAGCCATAAATGTTTTCAGCTTATTTTCAAGAGTTTAAAATTTGTTTTCACGAGGAACGAGTGCGTTGAATCCGGTTTCTCATTAATCTTAACCTTGTTAATTTCCATCATTTTCAAATAAAATATGCTAGAAATTGACACACAATTCACACATTAAATTATAACATTGCGTGGTAGTTTTGATTTTTTAAAATTATACTTTAAAAGAGGAAATACCTGTAAAATGTAGTAAATATTTAGTTCTTAAATATGTTTCCAAACTATAATCTATAGCATTTAAAGTAATGGGTTTAATAATTCAGAAGTGCAGAATCCGGTCCTTGGTTGAGTGCTTTGCACTGATTCGTGGTTTGACAGTAAAGAATATGCCTCATATTCAGTGCTGGGAAAACAAGTTCTAAATACGTGATTATGAAGAATGATTCGGAAGATATACGATATAATTCCATTAAAACATAAATGCTTGAATACTCAACATATACAGATAAGCCATAGAGGATATTGGAAATTCCCTCCGCTGCTGGCCTGCCGGATAAGCTTCATAAAATAATGAATGCTGTACAATCAATTTTAAACTCGATACGAACATTATTTTCTACACAAGCCCACATTCTCCTGCTCATTGACTTGACAATGCTCGTTGAATAATGCACGTCACATTAACAAGTTTGACGACCTACGCTACTAACAATATGAAATTAACTGGGGATAAACCACAGGCGTTATTAATAGCTTTATAGGTAAGTATGTGCTTCTCAATTTGCACTAACTGCACTTTCATTTATCATTTCTTGACGGGCCTTGCAGGATACGCCATATACTGAAGATACAAACAATGTGAAAATAGAAGGGCCGTGATGGCATGAAAATTGAATGTGGAATGCAGTACAAATCGAAGTCAGGCCCATACAATGTATCACGTTACGAGCGACACAGGGAAGGAAAGGCGGTTACGGAGCAGGATGAATGAGTGAGAAGGCTCTGACCCACTAAACTTGACCTTTTCAAATTGAACTTATGATGCGGCTATAAATACAAGTATGGATTCCAAATGGAGGAACTCAATACACTCGAAGATTAGTCGGAGCAGCTTGTGATTGTGCCTGAGTACGTGATACACGGTGCAGTGGAATAATGGTTTCTATGTCCATAAGTCATAACAGGCCTCCAACCCCGACTCAGATCTAATGATCAACCTGATCTTTCTCTTCATGCTTCCTTGTAATTCTGCCTCTATGAGCCCAAAACGGCAAACCATTGACATTTTCCAAAGGAAGGAGGCAGGGGGTCGCGTTTCTCCAAGCCAAATGAAACTTAGCGACGTGACAATATTATCATAATACGGACGGATCAAAATAATCTAAACTTATCTATATACATGTACGACACGATGGAGCAGGACCACCGGCAACAATATTCAATTTTTGGGCTATTATCAAGGGATGATATGGAATAAAGAGCCGTAAAAGGACTTCCATCCGCCTCTGGCCACAACACACTCAGACCCAGAAATGGAGCGAATGCTTATGTGAGCTCCATGCGGTGTATTGCTTTAAAAGATTCAATTTGAGGATGATGCGGATTGTTTGTGAAGAAAGAAATCTCGTCTAAATCAGTTCGTTCCGATCCCATCATCTTCACCTTGTGCACACAAAGAGGCGAGGAAGAGAAAGGTTGAGGAAAACAATGGAACGGAATGACGTGTAGGGAAAACTCGTCTCTTTTGGGTGTCGTCGGCTCGAAACTCGGAAAACCGCAGTAATTTGGACGTCTTCACTTTTCAATACCCTCTGCCGTGCTGGGAAGGCTTCATGAGAACTAACTCTCGAATCAGAAAAATTCTGAGACAATTTATCTAATCTAACCAAAACTATCTTAACCTAACTGTAGTGAATAAAGGAACTTTCTTCCGCATACTAGAACAGGTGTGTGTATATCATCCATTCATGTTTCTAAACAGTGCTCCATTATTCCAGAAAATCAAGAAGTCATTCAAAATTATCTGATTAACTCAATGCCTATCTTGCACAGGATTTGACGCTAATTGAGCTGGTGTACTCAGTTTCCTGAACTAGCAGTGCTCCTATGTTAAATAATTTACAAGCTTTTACAGCACAAATTGAGGAAACATGTGTTTTAATATCTAAATATATTGTTTTAAACCTATAACTTAATAACCCAGCTCAAAGCCCATCCAGTTCTGTTAAGAGGACGTATTTAGTAATTTAGATTTTATTTATTGAGTTACTTACTGACAGGAATATTACACACAAGTTGTGAAATACTTATTTAAATTTATTATTTATTATTTAAATGGAACAGTTGACATTTTAATTATGACCGTATAATTAAGACCTAGCTTAATATAAATCTGTGTCTGGTTTAATCGGCGAGTACGTGTAAGGTGTTGTTTACTGCATGTGTAAATAAACGTTACGGACAATTAATCTGACAATAAACTCACTGACTCAAGCATATTGCACAATTACGTATGCAACAATAACCTGACCATTACCTGTTTACTACCAATGCTTTTTACGGAACCTGACCAATTGACTTAAGTGAACGATGCTTGCTTACATAGTGAAACTGTCTACGCCGGACTGTAGCCTTACTAAGAATTGCATCCAAGTGTATCGAACTCGTCCCGTGCATCTTATACCAATGAACACCGCAAATGCAGCTACTTACAGAAACTGTAACCTTCAGTTACAGCTTGTAGCTTTCACTTTTCATGGAAGAGATTAACCAAGTATTCTTACTGAACTCGATGAAATCCCGATAAGGGTAGCTATAGGAATTTATGTCTTCCTGTCCCTGTGACTCGAGGAATCTGATCTGAATCCAGAGGCCATAACGATAGGCGTTATATTTAATGCGTGAAGCTTTCAGTCCGAATTGTTGTGGGTTTCGGATACAGGGAAATGAATATTGTAGGAGCGGTTGAGAGCATGCCAAGGTCGATCGGGCATTCGCCTCCTATTCCATATAAGCCTCATCCGAATTCCGAATACTGCAGACTCACTGGCCCTCGGAGCCAGCTCAATAGAAATCCATTCTGAAGCTCTTAAAGCCTGACAACTCATTGTCAAAGTCAGTTTGCGTTAAGGTGAAGGTTACGAAAGAGTGGCTGCTTCTTAAACCCTGACTCAAACAAGAGCTTCAACCGTTCCCTCGCGTAAATCTCCGTTCAAATCCATGTTCTGCGGATGGGATGGCATAATTCATGAAGACGCTCATGTTCTCAAACCTGTCCCGTCCGTGGCGGAAAGTCATATCCGTCTGGAATTATCACTATCATTTATATTCAAAGTCCAAACTTTTAGCGGCTGAACTTTCTGGACTTTATTAAGCACAAGACTTGCTTTAAGTCAAGGAAGAGGGTCACCCCTAAGAACTCTCGTAAAGGGCTCAAACTATGTATTTCCTTTTCAAACATCAAATCAGATAGACTGACAAACTCGAAAGAAAAGCTTATTAGTACTGCATGCATGTGAATCTTCTAAATCCACATCTCCTCCTGTCTGCCTACATGCATATGCAAATGCACTGAGCTTGAGCTGCTGATGAGCGATGAAAGACGCGTACAATAGAGAATAATGCACGGCAGAAGACAACAATTCATTTCCATATTCATTCTTCCTGACACGAGACCAGGACCAAAGAGATTTTCAGCCAATCTTCACCTATTGTGCTTCCATAACGTAAAGTGCTGATCTGATACCAAATTGTAAAATGGAACAAAGGCTTCAAACTCAAAGCTGAAAAGCGCATCAACGTGAATAAGACAGAGACGCAGGAAAGAAGCAATTGAATACAGAGTACAGAGAGATGGGATAGAACAATAGTACAATAAAATAGAATCAAATGTATTTTCAATCCTCTTAAGGAGTCTTTTCCCAAGAGCCGAATCTATGACTATGTAGATTCCGTCTTGTGCATGCTGACTGTCGTATCGGGATTTTAGAAAAGCCTAGCCAAGCCACTGCCCATGACAAGTCCCATGTGAGAAGAGAGAAACTTAAACTTTTGAGAAGGATTTAGATATGCAAATCCGCCTGACACTTGACACACTGAATGTTGGAAGAGATTAGTAATAGTTTCAAACTCTAATCTGTCTGAGTTGACTAAAAATAAACACGTACGTACTACAATTTATTGTTGAAGCAGCAGCATTTTGAAAACCATATTAAAAATTTAACAGATAGTCACAAAGAATTGTGGTGAAAATGGGAAATCTAATTCGTCAGCTATTCTAAATTTTGATGGACAGCTTCGGGAAATGTCACAAGGTTGGTTCGGAAGTTTGCTTTATAATTTTTGCAAATATGGGATTTGCGCTCTCAAAACATCTCGAAACTCACAACAAATGTACACTACACACTGTTACGTTTTAATTAGGAATCTTATGGTATAACCACCTTAACTTCAAATCTGTCAAATATCTATTTATCACTGTGTTCGTTTGTCAAATCAAGTGAAACATAAATGAGTTATCGAATTTAAACAAGTTTCTAACATATAAGAAGTAAGTTAATGAACTTAATAATTCCGGGATTTTTCGTATGTTTTTATGAAGTTCGGGTCAATCGACCCTGTCTCCATTCTATGTATAGCGATTTTTAGTGAGTTTCCGGTAGTAATAAAGTCAATAGTAATTCATTAGTTAATTTTATAATTTCCCTGGACATCTAGTTTGCATCCTATCGAGCCATTGTAGTTATAATGATAACGATACTCCAAAAGCTGTAACAAATATTTAAGTTGAATTGAATTGATTGGGCGCAAGACATGTCAAATAAAACTAAATTGATTGATAGATTGATTAATTGGATACGTATGGATTACGTTAAGGCACTTTTTCTCAACTGGTAGCAATTGGCTTAGAAAACTTCTGTGACTTATTGTAAACATAAATATTTTACTATTGCGGAGGTAGGCAGTACTAATTGACGTAAAGTGTGTGGGACATGGAAGGTTCTAATTGGCATATAAAACCCCACAGGAGTCACTCACTCCTAACCTAGTCTAGACAAAAGGAAACGACAAGAGAATTTTTAAAAATAGGGTTAGGTAGACAAAAATGGTAAGTCATATTATTCGTATGCGGATACAGAATCCTACTCCACGCTGTTCTCTCCGACCTCAAGAAATTAGCATACGGATATGGAACTTAGAGAGCCGTAAAAGTACATTCACAAATAAAGTAACAAGTGAAGGTTCGTTGAGGAATTCCCTCAGCAAAACACTAAACCCGTCAACAAATGAAAGCTTAAATGGTGACAAAACATTGGGAAGATTGCAGATGAGCTCAAATGTCGATTTTCATTCTGAACTCTCATTTTCCACTCCGTGTAGAGTTTCGTAAATCCTTGTAACTTCTCAGAACAATCAAAGGATACCGGTATAATTATGCCGTGCCTGCCTTCTTATTGTTATTACTCAAGTCACCGAGTCATTATCCTGCTGTAAAAGTCTCAGTTTCCAAGTTTCCTTTCAATAAGGCTTCTCATTTCTCATCACGTCAGAAGATATTGTCCATTTCATCCTTCCATTGTGCTATACTGCTCTCAGAATGACACTTGATGTTCGTTGCAATGCAAATCCTTGTGCAACCTGTGCTTCTCAAGGAGTAACTCACTCCTCTGTTGATTTTACACAGGATAATAAGTCCGATTTTGTAAAATGCAAAACTTATTGAGAGTACGAAGTGCAGGAGTTTCCAACTTTCTCTAGAAAAATTCTTGCATTTGCATACTTTGGCTCGTCGTACACGCCAACGTGATTCCAATCACACTTAATAGTTTACTTCTGCATGGAAGCCCTTTTGTGAGGGATCTGTATTACGCAAAAGTGTAATTTCCAAATGAAATCCGAGTCGAGTGTTGATACTACGGATTTCATCCCATTTAATTGGTACTAGTATATTTTAATGTGCTATTAAGTCGAGTCTTTAAAATAGTTCCTTGCTTGACGTCCTCCACTTGTTTTCTCCTGCCAACATCATCCTGGCTCAGACCATTTACATAAAAGCTCATTCTGTTTCGTCTTGAGCAAGAAAGGATGGAAGGAACTTTCGTCTTTTAATGACATGACGTATTAGCATAATATTAACATGTCAAATTCTGTTTACATCCACCCATGCGTTTCCGAATGACAAGAAAAATATAAGGAATAATATAATAATAAGGTATTCGAGTCTCGAGTCCCCTTCTTGTCTCAGCCTTCCTTGTCTTCTTTGTCCAAATGAAATGTAAACCCAGGTCTGTACTTGTGTAGTACGTCTTCCAGGGGCACCGGGCGCAAGTAGCTCTACCCTCCCCCAAAGATTTATTGAAATTGAAAATTTTAGTGTAAATTAATGAAAAAATCTCCTGCCACGCAGCTTAAGTTCTTGTACGACTGTATTCCTAAAGTTTACGTGAAACTGCTGTGAGTTTATTCACAGATTTTTCCAACTAGCGAGGTGCTATGCGAAAGAATCACAATTTCAGCTTTCCTACTTAAACTTCCCCACTGAACACATGTGTCCGATTAAAATATTAAAATACGGCCAATCTAACCTAAGTAACTTACCTATTAGAGAATCTACCACATGACACGTTATCTAACCTAGCACACTCTAAATAAATGTAACCTAACAAAAATTAACATTTTGAGGTCAAATGGTAATAAGGGATCTTTTCGAATACTTGTTGACTTTTCCGTGTGGATAGACGACAGCCTAGATTTTCAAACGTTACAAAATATGGTAGTGATTGCACAGGCGACCTACCATTTTGGTAGGTCGCGTACTCCACTGCAGTAGGTGCTCTACCGTTTTTAT
>JAQFXY010000243.1:0-41332 GCA_034693865.1 Ceratophysella sigillata
TTGTAGATAAGAATGAAACCAATGGCTATTTATGTTATACCATTTCAATTTATGAATAATTAGTTCCCTACTGACTTCATCAAAAGCTTTGCGTAAGTCAAGGGAAATTACGACACAAATACGATCCTTAGAGATTTCAGTAAATAAATAATCTGTCAGTGCAATTTGGGCATGTACCGTCGAGTGCTTGGCTCGGAAGCCAAATTGATTTGCATGGAATATGTTATTTGTATTGGAAAACTCTACCACTTGACGGTATACAGCCTTTTCAATTAGTTTGCTTAGTATGATTGAACTGATTGAAGCCGAATAGCGAATCTTAGAGTTCAAGGTTTATTAAATTATGTCGTGAGCGTTGAATACCGATTTTAGCGATTAACCCGTTGATTTTGGTGTATATGCAGAATATTCTAATTAAGGTTCAATTTGACCTATGACCAACTCGAAGCAGCTAAATTGAGGAGGACTAATGCGTACTAGCAAATATTATACCGTCGTTTGTAAGTTGTAGCGTTATTATTGGGAGGTAATTATAGAAAGCCTTATCGAGTCTTTGCCAATCTTTGAATTGACCTAAATGGTTGGATTTTGTATTTGACCTACCTAAACGGGGCCCGCGAAAATTTATAATTTTTTTAACACACACCAGCAACGATACTCTTGACCCATTACGCTCTTGACCTGGTACTTTTTCGTGTCAGGTTCAGGTCACAGGTTAAGTGCAACAGTTGTCATCTTTGACCTAACGGTTGAATAATTTGTTTAGAACTCGTTGGAACACATGGACTGACTGCTCGGGACATGCTATTTCTTGGAAAACATGCTTTTACCCAGGGACTTTACCACCGCGCAATAGAATGGCTTCGTGGAGCACAGGAAAGTGCAGCAAAGGAATCCAATTCGTCCAGTATTCTTGAAGAAATTGCACCATCTCTCCGCTCTGCTATTGAAGTGGTAAGTCTCAAGATCAACATTACAATTATGAATATTATTATGCATAAAACAATATTCCATTTTATTATGGTAAGTCCACAGAATACGCCCAATCATTATCATTCAACATTGAGCCTTCTTGAAGGATTTGTTAATCTGTCGGCAACCGGCAATTTAAATACTGTAAAATTAGGTTAATTTTTCCTTTTGTATCTTGTGTCTTGCGGTCGTGGTCGTGGAGTGCGGCAAGCAAGATTGGAATCAATTTTCCATCGATAATAGTGTATTATTATCTGCTTTGATAAAACGAGAATGAACTATGAATGCGTACTAAAGTTTGAGGAAGTATTTTTATGCCAGCGCCTAAATTTACCTCAAATGTCGTCGTGCATGACAAATGGATGGGACAAAATGCCAACTGCTCATCAACTACAAAACTCTTTACGCAACAACTACAAAGGTACTTACAAGGAAACTCGATCATCCTAGTTTAAACTCACTTGAAGACGAATAATTCTTCTACACTCCTTTGTCAGGCTTTAGAAAGGGAAACACAATTATTGTTATAATGTATCCTGTGTTCAAAATTAAACCGAATCACCTCTCAAGTCCTCAAGTACGTTCGACTCAAAACAGAGAACTAGGAAATATACCTCACAATATCTAATTAGTCGATCCGTTGTGGACGCAGGGCGTTTTGCCTAACTGCTTTAATTTAATAATCCTTTGGGTTGCTGTAGTTTGCATTTACATTGGGATTGGGAGTGATTGATGAGAATTGAGTTGTTTCAGGATTCAACATTCAACCGTTCACTTGACTCCGCTGCGGCATTGTCGTGCGTAATGTAATACAATGGAAAAGGCATAGGGCAATGCTGATGACGAGCTAAGCAAAATAGTGAATCGTCCCTATTGTTTTCGCTACAATTAGCTCCGCATGATAGGATCTGTGGATCTGGCGTTGCCACAAGTGAGAATCCAATTATTACCGGATTACAAGCTTTAATACTGTCTTTGTATTTCATACAGAAGTTTGTTATTCATTAAGTCGCCAATGTTTCGGCATTCGTTCCGCTTTTGTTTCTAATTTGTGAGGTATTCACTGAGAAGGAAATTACCAAATTTTTTACTGAATTATACTATTTGCATAGTTACGCATTTCCACCAATTATCTGAACCCTACAATGCTGCTGCGTTATTAGGAAATGTAATGGCAAAACCATTATTGTGCAGAGTATTTAATAATTGTAATAATGTGTGTTAAAGTTGTAAAAGTTGATTTGGTAATGTCGCACAATTTATAATATTCTAGCACGACGACATTCTGGAGCGTCAAGGACCCAGCGGAATACAATGGAAAACTAATTCGGTTCCAATCGATCCGGAATTAGCAAAAAATGTCAAGTACACGGCGGCTCAGAATGATCAATTTGTACCAAAACTCTTTCAACGACAGAGTGAAGAAGAGGAAACTGACCACTACATACGGCTTTGTCGCGGGGAAAGGCTGAGGGTAACTTATAATAGCTTACTTAAGTTTACTTGGCCAGCAGATCGTTAATTCCAGCCAGTATGAAATCTATGCATTTTTTGTATTGAAACTAAATATACTAATGACTTTGTATTTGATTTCAATCCAGAGCCCAGCTTTCGAGACCAATTTAAGGTGTCGCCTGAAACACACAGGCTCGGCGTACTTGAAGATATCTCCGCTGAAGGTATAATAGTGTATTTAGAATGCACTGATACAATACATACATAAGTACCTCGTATTAAATAATTCAGATATTTTCAATACTGACTCGGTTCACTGAACATTAACTACAGAAATTCTATTTATTTTATGCAGATTGAAGAGGCGTCTCACGATCCTTACGTTGTAATTATCCATGATTTCATAACACCTGCTCAAGCCGACTTCCTGATTAGTCTTGGAAAGCCCAAAGTAAGTTTTCAAATAATTTGTAAATAACCAAAATCCAGTAAAGTTATATCGCAACTTGAAATATAAGCTTATTCTAGTGTATGGTTTACTAAATGCAATATGCAGTCGATATTGCTCAGACTAGACAGATTTAAAAAGTGTGTTTGAAGTTGTTCAGGTCGAGACACCGACATCATACCGACGGGAAAATGGACATCGTTAGCCAGAAAAGAGTCAGTCAAAAGTTAGTACGGTCCTTATGTCCAGAAGTCCTTCTTGTTACTATGTATTTCTCTGGCTGTGACGCTGAAACATCTTCTTTCAAATTGTCTTTGATTTTATTTCCTGCAACCTTGTAAAACTGCTAATATTATACTTAACGTTATGTTTGAGCAATGTCTAATGCTTCGCTACTGGAATGGGTAGGGTAAAACCAAAGTCAGTCGCTGAAAATCAAAACTGAGGAACGTAAAGTTTGCAGAAATGCAAGAGAAATTGAGAACTGTACTAAACTAATTCGTATTTCTAGCTAAAGTAGTTGCGCTGGATTCATGTCCGACTTATATATTCCTTTGATTTGCAGCTTCATACATCAATGCATGCCACGATCAATGGCACGTTTATCAAAAGCTCAATTCGTACAAGTAAAACGTGAGTTTCCATGTTGGGAGAATGTTTTAAAACAAATAAGTATTACGAAGATCTTAACTGCTAGAAAATAGAACTGTTGTAGTTTCGTTAGCGGAATAGGATCTGATCTTTTCCACCAATCCTCGTAGTTTGTAATGTAATTTGCTTTTCTTGTCAAACTATCTTTTCTTCCTCTTTTGTTTATACTTGTATTTCGACATACTGATCTAACCCTTTTACACAAATTTATTAAGTATCTTGGTCTAATGAACTGATCGATGCAGAATTAAAAATGTAATCATGCTTGCAGCGCTTGGATAAAAGACTGGGAAGATCCTTTCATGCTAAAACTAACTCAACGTGTTGAACTAGTCACTGGGCTCAAGGCGGCCCAACCAAAAGAGGCTGAAGACTATCAAGTAAGGTTATGAGCGTGATTAATGATTTAACTAAGAAATAATTTTTGAATTCATTTTAATAGATTGCCAACTACGGGCTGGGAGGTCTCTATGTTCCACATACGGATCATCTGATGAACAATCCGAATCCGGATGCCTACTCCTCGTGGGAAAAATTTGTCGGAGACAGAGTTGCCACTCTGATGATTTATGTAATGCTCGTCGATCATTTCTTTCAATTGCTAACATTGACTTCATTATTTATTTATTTATTTACTCACCAATAATCATTATCAGCCATCCAAGAGTGGCACGAAGAAAATTTATGGACCAAATCAATAGCCGTTCAGGAGTCAAACGCACTTCTCATAAACTCACGCCGGTTCACTTTTTTGCGCAATGAGTGATTTGCTTGGTTCCGTCTTTAAACATATTTTAAGTTTTAAGTCAGTATTATTTTGAATTATTCATTCTTCATTCCAGCTCTCAGAAGTACGCGGCGGAGCGACGGTATTCCCTCGCTCAGCGATAACCTTGTGGCCAAGAAAGGGTTCAGCAGCCTTCTGGTGGAACCTGGACCGATCTGGGACAGGTGACGAAAATACGCGACATGGAGCCTGTCCAGTTTTGTATGGGGACAAATGGGGTATGTCCGTCTCATTACGAAAACCATTGCGACACCAGAATCAAATCTTACTTTATCTATTTTGCTTTTAGTTTCAAACAAGTGGATACGTCTCAATGAACAGTTCCAAACAGCGCAGTGTGGACTTCATTCGTTGGACAAATTCCAAAGGCCCTAGCAAACTGGAATACCATCTTGTTCCAGGTCCATGCATCAAACAATCTATTGTGATAATTGAATACGAGAGTATCAATCCCAATAAGTATCAATTTATCTTCGGAAGTCGACTTCTAGATTTAAAATTCTTTTTTTGTTTTCTAAACAAACCTGGTTACCATTTTATCTTTTGTATCTTAATTAGAGCAAGTAGATATATTTTCCCTGGTGAAATACAATGCGAAATAAAATACACCCATACTATTCCGTATTCTGTTATTTCACCAATTCCTAAGCATTCAGAACATTCTAGATCCAGGCGAATTGAAGCCGTTATCTAGCCAGAATTACTGTCGGTGTCTAGCCGTTGTCATTAGTATTACTATTCCATATTTTAGCCAGTTTCTCCCAACTGGTTTGATTTAATAGAAGAGTGTGAGTTAATTCTGATTCTGGTTTTAAAACGAGCAAGCCTGTCGAACAGAAGGCGTGTCATTGAGAAATAATGGCTGTAGTTTAATGTGTATTGTACCACCAACGCTCTTATTTATTACAGACATAAAGCAGTAACACGGTTTTAAACTTAAATAGTTCATTTATACAATGCATATAATACATAACGAATAGAACAGTATGAATCTATGTATTTCTTAATTATGTATGTATAGAAAGATCAACTAAAACACGTGATGGGTTTTCCTACGCTTAAAAAATATACAATAAACATATTTCTCAATAGTCCAACCAATCATAAATCATAATCCTAAATCCTGCTATTCCAAAACGAAGAACTAAGACTCCTAACTTGTTTATCCTTCGGTTCTGACGGTTCATTCCAAATCAGAATTTGAAACTGTGTTATTAAGTCTTCGTATTTGGACAATGGGCGTTTTTTCTTAGTTTTCAGAAAATAAACCTACGCTAACCGTACATCGAATCGTTAATTCTTAGAGCTTGATCAGCGATTCTCTTATATGCATAAAGTCTAGAGCCATCGGACACTGAACCGTTAATTTTGTATTCATGTACAACCAAGATACCTAGCCTTCTATTGGTTGTCAAGGAACCTTGCGTACAACAATTTCCGGATACACATTACACACAAGGAATTGCCTAGTTCGTATATGTAATTAGATCAATTCGAAAATACAAAATGTTTCAGAGAACAAGAAGTTACATGGAGAACAGAAACATTAAGAGTCGAAAAACAAATAACTAATACATATTTTTACCCATTTGAGTTCTAAATATCAGAACTTTCAGATTACATTGCCAAGGGAATCCTTCCTGATAGGATTGGCCTATTATTGCTTTCGTTTCAACCAAACTACTGCTTGAAAAACGACAAGCAAATCAGTTTCAGTCACAGAGTTTTGACAGTCTCTTGGGCCTAGAGACTGTCGAAACTCTGTGGTTTCAGTTGTGGTTTTGTTACATACTGTGTTGTTCATTAAGTACTCAAGTAAAAGGGCTGGCATTCCTCAGAGCCGGAATACATGAAATAGTCAACATGTTTCATGTTCCATTATCCATTAAAATTACTTACAGAAATAATGGCGTAATCCTTTTTTGTGTAAAACTTAATAGTGAAGACAGAATATGGAACCTCTCCTGGTAGATCTATATACAAACACACTTTTTGCTTCACCCCTTCAATGTTCTATTCTATTAAATCGGCGAGAGATCGAATTGTGATAATTCGTGGTCCATCATCATCCGAATCGTCATCATTCACATTGAAACAGGGAGTTGGAATTCTGCTTCTTCCGTTAGATTTAGAGGATGAGCCAGAAGCCGCTGCCGCTGCTGCTTTTGCTGATTCGTCGTGCATCTTCTAGAACAAGTAAAATATAAACGTTCATTTTAAAAAACGTAGTATGTATTTGGGTATGCAATGTCTTATAGTAACACACTTAAAAGTAGGTCGTGATGAATGTGACACTGTACCATTCGCAGTATCATGTTTACCGCCCCTTAAAATTAGTAAAGTAAACATAACAACCCACAATTGCAGAAGAGTGACCTCTTCCAACTCATTGCGCAGCAATTGCTCTCAAGGGACACGTACCTATCTTGACAAACCTTTCAATTCGGTGAAGCACACAGAAATTACAAGAGACGCGCAGAACTTATTTGTGTTTAAGTGATATTCAGAAACGCAAGGCTCGAAAAATACGTCACTCGATCGTGTTAAACAAGAATTGGTCAATTAAGCAAAGGAGCAATGAGATCGATTACAAAATGCTTGTATAAACCCTATGTCCAATCTACACCAGGACTCGAAAAATATAGTAAAACTGATTTAATCACCGGTATAATCATGTCAACCCTCCCTCGTGTTGCACTACATTTTGATCTTAAACTCATGTGTAGGCCATTGCTTTAACCAAATTAAATACCTTAAACTGTACAAACTACTCACCTTTCCAACTTCACGAGCATGTTTGAGAATGGAAAAAATGTCTCCAAATGGTTTAATTCCCATATTTCGCAAGTTAGCTTCAGTTAAATTGAGCAGCATATTTGTAGTTATCCGATTTCGCTCGAATATAATGGCATACTTCAGATCAAGTCCAGGTCTAATCTTCGCCTCCCGGAAGAAGTTCAACCAATCATCTATAAATAGTTGGAAAACATATATTACCAATAAATTATTTGCAAAATCATTCACCTCCTCGTCGTCAATACAAAACGTAAATCTGGGAAATCTTACTTCCAGTAGTCTGTGGACCAGCATTACTCAGCTGAATCTTCAACAACTCATTCTCATATTCAAGTTCCTTATTCCTCTGACGAAGACTTATAACTTCATTCACAATCTTATCCTTCTCCTGTTTCCGTTTAAGCCGGTTTTCATATGAAGCTCTCGCATTAGCTGCTTCGGGATAGATGTTGGGGTCCAATTCGTACATTTTGAGTCCTCTTGGCGGCGGTGGTCGCCGACTAATTCCGCCCGCGGCTGCATTCGCAGTGGCGACTCGACGACTACCTCGAGTAGAAGTTATGAAGGGCTTAGTGTCCGTAATAGGAACTTCATTGACCTCCACCACTTCAATATGCGGATAGTAGTACTCTGCGTATTCTTCAAAATCCGCTTCTACCTCCATGGACACATCCGCTTTTCTGGATTCCATTGCTGGCTTACGTCGCAACGTCGACGGGGTTTCCATCTTAGCGTTCGTATTAAGTACAGCTTATTCGACACCCTGAATATATTTGACAGAAATAAAGGAAAATCAATTATTAATTCAATTTGTAAAAATGTCTACTGTTCATTGTTCATGTGAACAAGTAACATCAATATCAATACTGTGATAACATCAGCGCTGCTGCAAGTATTGATAGGATAGGCGGATGAAGTCTAGCAACTCGAAGCACTTTCAACTCCGATGCCTCAAGATTTTACAAGTTGTGTGCGTGAGATCCGAACTAGAAACTTGGGTTTCGGGCTTCTGGACTTTGCGTTTATAATAGTATTTGTTCATTCTTTTAATCCCTTCAAGACCCGCGTTGACAACTCTAACCTCTAACCATGGTCACTGGTGAATGACGTTCAATTTGTCATTTCTATTATTTCCAAAATAAATGCCAAACTACTTCATTTAATAAATAATAATTCCTGATGCGCAAGAATCCTGGACAATAAAGCTACCTGTCTCCTCTGCATCTGAATTAATAAGTATAAGAACCCTGTATACAAGCGGAAAGCTAGTAGGACGAAATCAGTGCGATTGTATTTTTATTACTTACATATAATTTTCAACGTAAAATCAAGTGTAGAATTACAAGTTGCTTTCATTCAGGCTTTCATTTTATTCGTTGAACCACTATTGGTTGAACCATTATTGCTACTATATTTAAGAGTGACTGAATATTGTAATAAATTCCTACGAAGTATGTTGTTGGTTTAAGTTCAATGCGATCCTTCCCAACTTTCCCCTTTTAATACTTTTCAATGACTTTTTGGAAGTTCAAACTGCTTTCAACCGCTTGGGTTGTCGTTAATCAAGAAACCGCATATCGAAATCTACACCGTAAGTACCTGGACTTACACTTGCTAATTGCAAATATGATTGAGAATTGAGAGAATTAAAAGTAAAATAAAATAAATTAATAACGAAGTATCGAATTTTCCTTTTATAATTAGAAAACCTTGCTTGTCGACATATAATCACGTGGAAGCCAGTATCGAATATTTACTAATTCGTTAAATACCCGAATCAGAACTAAGTTTGAACTTGTGCATTGGAATTCAGGGTGACAGGTTTTGTTTTTAGAGGAACTCGGTTTGCCGTGTCCATTCATTGTTTTGTTTGTCATTTGATGATCGTAACAACTTATGACTTAGCAGCCAGAGCCAGGCCCCACCAGGCACCAGGCGAGATTAAAAATAGTTATTTACTTACACGAACATAGCTTCACTACTGCGTTCTTTTCACTTGATGTACATATATACCTAAGCTGTATTATGCAATGCAAGGTCTCACTCAATTCTCCTCTCCACTCAATGCTGAACATTTTGACATGAGTGAGATGAGAGCCTAAACGTTGAACGTAGTGAATGTCGATGTCGATGTGGAACAGAGGAGGTTCTGGTTTGTTTGTGGAGAAAAAAGGTCCATGCCCACTGCACTCGTCTGCACGTACATGTATGTATAGCCGTAGACTCTCAACTCTGGGGAATATTGATGTAATGTTGAATGTATTACCTTTGGCCTCTTTTCCAATTCCACTTCCTCCTGGCTGGGTCAGGGCAGGGAGCCGAGTGTGGGCCACAAGTGAGGTCAAGGGAAGGGAGGAGGGAACTGAGTCACTCAGCCACTCAGACGCACTGCCACTGGGCAACAATTAGCTGACTAATTGGAGGAAGAAGGAGGGTCGACTGGAAAACGACACGCGGAGGAGGTTGGGGAATGGCCACAGTTCAAACTTGCCACACGAGAAAGGAGACGGCTCAGCTCCTCTCCACCAACAGCACACAACACACTAAACACACTCAACGTTCTCTGTCGTCTCAACTCTCGCAAGCTCAAACGCACAACGAACCCTTTCTAAATTACAATATATCTACAACAATACTGATAACACTCAATGCATACCTACCCATGCCCAAGCAGTATCTACATAGCACATACATATACATTCTACGTTACAATTAGAATAATCCTACCTGAGCAGTTCCCAACAAGGTCCAACGCCAAAGGGCAAAATAATCGGGAAGCTATTTTACGTTGCTTGGGGAAATAAGAAATAGCAGAAGGGTTCATAGGTCCAAGCCCAGTGTCAATTGTCAAACATAGAGTAGATATACAAGCATATGCCAAAGTATAGTTGAGTAATAAGTGGCATGTACTTGAATTAAATTGAATAACGTTTTAATCACGATTCGATTTTTCTGTTTCGCTTTGAAGCTGCATAGTGCATATACGTACTTATTGGAACATTTGTAGAAGTTCTGTTAATGTATAGAACATTAGTGGCTGGTATTGCTCTTTGAGCCAGTCCGTGTAAGGGTTCGTAGGAATGAATCAATGGCAGTGACTTGGGTTCGAATGAATGATTTTCGCTGGAATTCAGGGTGTCAGTTTTAGTGATATACATAAATTCGTAGCCCATTGTTGCGGGGTTTATTGTAGTGCGGGGATTTCGTTTGCGGAGATTATATTGTTACGGGAATTGTTGTTGCGGGGATTATAACCTAGAAGGATATAAATTAGCTTTATTTCTACTAGCTGGCAAACGAATCAGTGCCAAGCACTGATCTATTTAACTGAACTGGTTACAATAATACGAAATATGTACATATAACACTGTGTTTGAGCCCGTAATTACTGAATTTAGAACAATGAATCAGAAGCAGCATGAAAACTTCGACAGAAAGAAAGATGCATGCCTACACACATACATACACCAATAAATAAATAAAGTCGTTATAAGTGAAAATATTTAGTCAGATCATCAGATTGTGATTGACTTAAGTAATGGTTACATTTACATTTACTAATTATATGTATAAAACACTTTTCCTTAACTACGCTTTTAGGTGTTAGGTGTTACGGCGACTCTTGGCTGTCCCACTCTCTATTGTACAAACTTCTTACCGACTCAATTCTGGAAGTGGATTTTTACAAATTAAAATTCCGAAGAACCGAGAACTAACAAATCTAACAATTAGTTGTTGCTTATTAAAAGTCAGATTAACCAATGAATATTGGTATCAGACAGATAAAGGAACCCATCGCCCATCACCCTGCCGCTAGGCCAATGTCGAAATGACTTGAAAACGAAATGTTCTGTGACTCGGAATTACCAATAAGCAAAAGATGGACATAGTGATTTGATTAGTGATACATACATCAAAGAATCATTAAGCTCGTTACACTCGAGGATAAGTTATACCTATATGTAGCAAAGTAGTGATGTTTTATTTATACGCAATTTTGAGCTTTCTCTCGAATAAAGCGCAAGAAATTCAATCGGAAACTGGAAATGACACCGTCTTGTCTTTATTTTTACGTATTTAACGTTGGCATGATTATTTAAAATGGTCCACTCAGAACAAATCAAAAACTAACATTGTGGTGAAATTACATATTAGAGTTCATATGAAACGTATGACTGATGGATGACGATTGACATGGACGATGCGATGGTTTGATGATTAAGGTTCGGATTTATTTTTTTAAAACTTTTTTATATTCTTATCCAGGTTAGGCCTGATCTGAGACTTCGGATCATCTATATTCAATCCTAGACTTCCTAGAATTCAATCCTATAAAGCTTAAATCCATTTTTTTGGGAGTTTTAGCAACTAAAACCCTGGATTAAGTGTTTGCAAACTAATTTCAACTTTTGCACCTAAAACG
Organism: Ceratophysella sigillata; assembly: GCA_034693865.1. NCBI lineage: Eukaryota > Metazoa > Arthropoda > Collembola > Poduromorpha > Hypogastruridae > Ceratophysella > Ceratophysella sigillata. The sequence continues at coordinate 11,533 of JAQFXY010000243.1, forward strand.
TAACTAAATCAACATATTTTCCTCAGCATTCGAATATTCTCAGCAGTTCAGCTCCATCTTTATGCAACTAAAGCATTAAATAATAATAATAATGAATAATAAATCCGTTTTATTTAGGCTTCCACAGTAAGTTGACTATGAATACGAATGGTTGAATAAAATCATAATAAAACTTAATTTTTACAGTTTTAATAAAGTTGCAGCTTTTTAGCAACTTTTTAGGCTTTGTTTTTAGCAACTTTTAGTTCAATAAACCAGGATTTTTATGGCAATTAAAATCATAACCTTATTGATGATGGGCGATTGCCATCAAGGCGAGGGATGTACTGAGAACATCATCTTATGCTAAAACGTGGCTAAGCGGGCGTATCGTCGCATCGTTTCTCTGACCGTATTGTCTTAAATACTTGTAAGAGCGGGAGGTTAGAATTTCTACATTATTAGGAGATATGGGCAGCTGATAAGCTGACAGGGCACAAAAAATGACAACACACGAAACACCCACTGACAAGACAACTGACTGATTAAACTTTTAGCGACCAACAAGTAGTGACTAGCCGCTGTTCCGAACGAACCCTGGTTGACTGTAAGACTTCCGATTTTGGGCCATTCATAGCGGAGCTCCAGCTTCCTCAACTTCCTCAGCCTCGACAACCTCAACTTCCTCAACAATGTCTTCTTCGGATCCTCAAAATTTTGAGCAGTTGGCACAAGAAATAGAAGCTCTGGACACTTATTGGGGAGCCACCTTTAGGTTAGTCATTACAATTAACTGTCCTATGAAATAAGTACAAGGATTTAGCATTTAGCATAATGCTGGTCGCATATCACACTTTTGAACATGGATTTAAGCAAACGGGAACGGGGGTCAGAGGAAGTTTTTTGAATCTTTTGCTTTACATTACTACGGAACTTTTGATGGTTGACCTTTTACAGAGAAATTACCGTAACAAAAGCTGTACTCATTCAGATAAGCAACTTTTGTTTCAAGTTTCAGGTTAAGATTACCGGCAAAGGGCTGCATAGGAAACTATTTTTACTTGAGCCATGACCTCAACCTAACACTTCGAAGTTATTTCAACGAAATTGGTCACACATACAAAGTCCCAAGTAATCTTCCACGTTTTGGTAAAAAAAAAAGATAATGTGATGCAAAAGGCTGAGATTCTTTTTCGTGCCCACCTATTCCTTAACTCCAACCCAGCTGTTTCTTTGTACTTTTAGTTTTATACGTAGAATAATGTACCAAAATGAAATGCAAGTACGGAGCTACAATATACAAGGCAGAACAAGGCACAGCACAGCTCAGGTGGAACTCGTTCATGAGAAAAATTATTACGTCTGGATGCCGAATATGTTGCTTAAATAGTAATAATGCAAATGGGAATATCTTATAATTTTCATGTGCAAAACATTATTTAAAAGATGTGTTAAGTATATTATACATAGTTAATTATTTTTAATTTTCTGATTTCAGAACCATAATAGAAGAAGGGAAACATCAGAAGTTTCTGGATCATTTAGAACAGAGGATACGCTCCCATGACCGAGACATAGAAAAGCTATGCAATTCTCACTACCAGGGTTTCATTGACTCTATTCGGGAGCTTCTTCACGTCCGATCTGAAGCGCAGGATCTCAAGGTACATTAAACTAAAATTATGTTTTAGTGGAGCAGGTTGTCCTTGTATTTTTATTTTATATGTAGTTTTTTATTATCTATTTCAAACCGTCAACAGGGCCTCATTTCCTCAATAGACAAGGATTTACAGTTGGAACTACTCAGTATTCTTCAGCGAGGAGAAGAAGTGGCAAAGGCCAGTCGCGTCGAAGCCAATATAATAGCCACTGTCGAGCAGTTAGAAGTCTGTCTTCCTGTGTTCAAAATGTATCACAAGCTACAGGAACAGCTCGCTCAAAAAAGGTTAGGAACTGAGAATGTATTACGGTTCATGTCTACGAGCATTTCTAATTCATTCGATTATTATTACAATCCCAGATATTACCCAGCTTTGAAATCCCTTGAACAGTTGGAACATACTTATTTACCTCAAGTGGCACGATATCGGTTTACTAATCACTTCAGAGAAAGTATTCCTAAGTAAGTTTCCATAAAGCTTCATATTCACTATCAGCTCAGTAACCTGTCGTCACACCGAAAATTACTTACACGCATTTGTTTTACAGATTTAGGAGAAAAATTCAAGATTCAAGCATGTCAGAATTAAAAGATTTTCTAGAAAATGTGAGGAAATATTCTACGAGGATAGGAGAAGTTGCCATGAAACATGTAAGCCTAGGCTAGCCATATTGTTGAGCTTGATTTTAAATTGAAAGTCAATACTGGTCAAAACTAATCAAAACTTTACAGACAGGTGAACAGGTGAATGCAGATCAGTCTGTTGTAGGGAAACGGAAGAAAATAATTCCGAACTCGCCGCTGAATCCATTTTCAGGTAAATTCCAATGCTGTAAATAATAGCAACCTTCGGTTAATTTAACACATGCACTATGCACTATAATTTAACTTAAATTGATATTGTCATATCAATATCACAGTCAGGAGCCATTTAAATACCGTTAAAACTTTTACTCAGAAAACCACGTGTTGTAATGCAACTTTTAACCGAATTGATGTACCAAGTTCAGCGTAACAATAATCAAAAATGTGTTCTTAAAATCAGGTTTTCGTGCAGTATTTAAGAGTAAAAGTTATTGCAAAAGTCGTGATTTAAGGTTACATGACATTTGCTTTGTAAACTGTGTATTTTATGCTTGTTTCTTTTAGACGACGACGATGATCACATAAAGAATGAGAACGAAGAAGGCCTGAGTGCTCAGGACTTAGTCGACTTCTCGCCTTTGTACCGATGTCTGCATATATTTACAGTACTCGGAGACAAACATACCTTTGAAAATTATTATAGAAAGCAGAGAAGAGAACAGTCGAGTCTTGTTCTACAAGCACCGACTAATATGGTTAGAATATAGCAAAACGTTTTCCAACTGTGGAAGTTTTAGCTTTGCAAAAATAATTGCTTTTTGTGCTTGTAGCATGAGAGTCTCGAGGGATACCGACAGTACTTCCATTCAATAGTTGGATTCTTCGTGATTGAGAATCATTTGCTGTATACAACAAATGGGCTGGTGACACAGGTCATTTTAGATGAAATATGGAGTGCATCTGTTCCCAAGATTTCCAATGCACTAAAAACTCATACAGTAAGATTATACCTACTTTCAGTCTTCCTTCCAGTACAGTGGAACACCTAACACAGTCCGGCTCCTGTTCTAAAAACAAATTTTTTGTGCTTGCAGTCCTATTGTACCGATGCAGATTTGATCCTGAGGATAAAGAATATTATCATGTTGTTCAGTAATACTTTAGCGGTAAGACATCTTTTTAAAATATAGCACAATTTTTACACACCTTTGTCTTAGATTTGAAAATAATTGTAATGAAAAATGTTCTTGCTTTCCAGAATTACGGCTATAACGTTACTCAGCTAACAGAAGCTCTGCAAGACATACGAGAACACTACACTGATGTTCTGATGCAGCGTTGTGTTCATTCATTTCGCGAGATCTTTGACGAGGATAATTATCACCCACTTCAGGTAAGTCAATTTTATTACGTAACGGGCTTGTGCGACTTACTGTGGAGTATACTACGTTAAATTCATATGCTGTTGACCTAGATGTGCTATTTACAAAGCTCGTTTGCAGATTAAAATGTAGCTGTCAATGTAGCACAAACCAGCAAGGTTTTTATATAATTCCTTAGCAATGATTTAACATTTCCCGTTGAACATGTGTTCTTAAGTCGAATTGCAAGTTATGAGCTAAGCCTCTACGCTGTAATCTCTAGGTGGTGAACGAAGCAGAGTACTCCTCCGTAGTCTCTGCATTTCCATTCATTGACACAGCGCTGGAGAAGAGTGGTTTCCCGAGAAAGTTCCCGTTCTCATCCATGGTACCCAAAGTATACCAACAAGTCAAGGAATTCGTCTGTGCCTCTTTGGAGTACATGCAAGAGCTGAATCTGAGTCAAACTGAAGTCGATGACATGATTAGAAAGTCCACGAATTTGCTGCTCACTCGAACCCTCAGCGGTTGTTTGACTACTTTGATTCAGAAGCCCAGCGTTGGATTACTTGAGCTCATTCAAATTACCATCAACACGAATTACCTGGAGGATACCAATGTTTATTTGGAAGAATTCATTTCCAGTGTAACCGGGTAAGTTATGTTTCTCGATTGCGGTGAATTTAGAATCACATATCAAACGTGTGATCTAACTATACCTTTTCATTGTAGTGGCTTCGTGAAAGAAGTTTCTCATAAGGCTGAGCTGCAAGGTCAGTCGATGTTTAAGGATGCGAGAGCAGAAGCTGAGGAACAAATATACGAAAGGCTCAAAGCGAAGATTGATGAAAGTTTTGATCTGGCCAATTACGAATGGACGCTGAATGAGCCACAAGGCCGTGCATCTGACTACATTATTGATCTTGTTGCCTTTCTTCAGTCTACTTTCCTGGCGTTTACAAACTTGCCGGTAATAACTCCGTGTAAACGTTTAGCGTTCAGCATATTTTTTACATTTAGTATATTTTTTAAGTAGAGAGCACTGCTCTCTACTGCAGAGCAGTTACTCGTTGGTAGTGGCAAACGCCATGTGCAGCACGATACCCAGTATGAGATCACGGAATATTTGTTTTCTAGGTAAAAGTGGCTACAACGGCGTGCGTGGCAGCCTGTCAACATATCAATAAAAAATTGATGTACATGATCCTTGAAGATGAGGACGTTCGGCAAATATCTCTGGGTGCCTTGAAACAGCTGGATTTGGATTTAATTCAATGTGAACGTGAGTCGAGCTGTGTCTCCATAATTTACTTATATTCTTTATTCCAACGGTTCAGCCTTCTTACGTCTGTATTTGTAAAACGATTTAGAATTTGCCTCATCAGAACCCGTGAAAGGAATAGATGTCCTTACGGAATGTTTAACGGATATAAGACAGCTGCTCGACCTGTTCAACCAATGTGACTTTTCCGCATACTTTCATGATTTTGGAGAAGAAACTTCCAAGTACCCAAGGGTTACACCTGTGTCTGCGATCAAACTTCTTGAAAAGTAAGTGTTTTCTCACATTTAACTTCAATATTTAGTATGTAGGCCGTATATTTAGTAATATTTCCAAAAGTCACAACTCAATTTTGAAATTAGGTGCAAGAATATAACCGCACCGAGGAAAGCAATAGAGCTGTGTCGTTTTTGTTAGGCCTGGTTTAGTTTTTCCAAGGTGTTGCAATAAGAACATACCTGATAAAACAGTAATTAAAAGGTCTAGTACGGTTATGGAATTAATATACAGCTTTGTCTGGTTTGATAGAAAATGATTCATGCTCAAGATACAGAATAATTCTTTCTCATTATTAGCCAGATGCTAAATAAATTTTAAAAAAGTCAATTTCAAGTTGAGGAATTTCAGTCAAACTATCTATCTGTCAAGTCGGTTAGGAGTAATTAAAGTTTTGTATGCAGCAAAAAACCATGACATTCTGACGTCATAATGTTAACGGGATACAATTAATTTCTCCTATCTTTAGAATTCGAGAAGCCGATAAAGACAAGAAGAAGATTTTGTCTGTTTTGAAGAAGGATGAAAGAGACAAGAAGAAGTTACACGAGACGATACTGAAACAACTGAAAGACTTACCGCAGACGTCGCAGTAGTTTGAGTCACTCGATGGCCAGCTAATGTATGATGTGCTAGGAATCAACGACGGGGACGGTGGTCCCGCTGGATGCGTTTTAACTCAATGTCCATGGATGCCGTATTGATTATGTTTTACATTGAAATGACCTTTAACTGTTCGAGTAAATAGATATATTGATTAACTAGTAGGTATAAAATTTATTACAATTTATGAACTGCGCTAAAGAATAGTACATAGAAAAGTTGGGATAACTTACGTTGAGGTTACTTACTTATAATCGGGATTTAAATTTATAGCTATAAAAGGGTTTCTGTATATAATTAGGGGAACGAATGTATTTTGCAATCGCGGCAATGTCTTCCATATTAAGTATAAATTGTGCCAGGTTCGAAAAGGGATCCAAAAAATTCGAACGGTAGGCTCGGTGTTGGCATAAGACTTCGTATATCAGAAAATCCACGTACATAATCTAAATGGATGGTAATTAAAGATGGATTAATTGTTAGGTCTATAATGAGTATATTTCTGTTAAAAAAAACAAGAAAATCATTAAGACAAGTATTTTGAGTATAGTATTTCACATACATTGTTACCTGTTGACCACGTTCGGATTCCAATAAATGTTGCCAATTGGCCTAGCTTCTTAACTGCTTCAGCCTCAAACGTCGCCTTGAGATCATCCTACACAATGCATATGTATAAATTACAACCCAATTACACCGAAATCTTTGGCCTCTGAATTTTCAATTGCCTTATTCTCCAGACAGAATCGAGTAAGGGAACCCCACATGTCCCAAACATATTCCTCGACCATTTCGGCCACACTTTGCTCTTCTAATGTTGATCCTAGAAGTCGTGCACAATTCTTCCGAGCAATATGCTTCAATATAACCTTTGTCTCCGTGATCTTGAAATCCCCTTCAATCCAATAAGGCAGCTAGCATAATAAATGACAAAATATTCATAAACACTAACCAATCTTCGGGTTAACGGAATGTTTCATCTCAAAAGCCCAACAAGCGATCCGCGAATAGGCAATACAGAATGCAGTTAATTTAGCCATTAAACTACTTGCTTTATTTTACTTTGTGGAATAGTTGCATCATTATACATAAATATGTAGTATTGACCCTATGTACATAGGATGTTTCTAGGTCTAACGACCGAACATTCGTTCGTAGGGAAACATGCTACTAGGCCCATTACGACATCTGTTATGTAGATTAGAAAAAATTATTTAATATTACAGTTGTTAATTCATTCTTGCTCCAGTTTCTACATAATGTGAGACGTTCTGTTTCACCTTGAAATGATTGTTTGCCAAACTTCAGAACCGGACACATGCATTTACAAATAAATAATGATTACATATAGAGGTTATACATAAATAGATTGACATAGCCACCATTGTTGTTCTAAACAAGCACTGATTGATAAATGGAAGAAAACATACATTTGGAAAGCTGAGTTGAAGTTTTGACTTGTCATCCTGCCAAGCTTGATCCTGATTTTCCAGCGTTGGCATAGGATACAGCTTTTCAGTGTAGTCAATTTCTAAGAACTTCAGCAGAAGGCGAATCGAGCCGGCCCACTGTGCTAATCAATATTCAGTTTATTCATAACTTCAAGTGTCCACTCATCTGTAGTAATTTTAATTTTAGTGTAACGTACCCCTCGGAGGTTGTAGTAACCTAACACAGGTTTCTGCTTCCACTCAAGTTCCATGATTCTGAATATTTATGAACAAACGCCCAACTTTATAATAACTTATTTGAGCCTTGAGCAAGTAATAAATGGAGCTTATCTCGGAATTCTAAAACTCCTGTAGTAGAATGTATACTTACGACAATGCAATTATGCCACGACTTTCATCAAATTAGGATCGAGTGCTGAGTATGCATTTGCACTGGGGTCGAACTTGGATTTAAACTCGAATTTCAGGACTGTAGTTTGTGAGTTAGACGGAAATGTGTGGTTTCGCTTGTATAGTGAATCTCTGTATCACATCACAGTATGAGTATGGATTGCATCAATGAAACCCTCAAACCAGTTTTTAATTTTATGTGCTACAAAGGCCTTAGATGATCGATTTATTTACATTGAAGAACATGGAACATACATCCAACCAACTTACAACTAAATTGTTATGCTTATTTGTAAAACTGTAAATTATTTGCACCGAAGTTATACATACATTTTGCATTATTAAGCAGCGAATTACCAGGAAATGGCTATATTTGCGATTGTTAGATCTAAAAGTCGAGAACCATAGATAGAGGTCAAAGTCAAAACAGGAAGCTCAGGCTCAAAAATCGATTTAGCGTTTAAAATATGATATAGGTAATTTATCGATTATTGCAAGATCTCCATAATTCCCGTACAATAGACAGTGTAGGAGACATGAATGCCTCAGTGCTGTTCAAGTGCAGAGTGTATGTGTTTGTTTGTATGTAAATGTATTAATATTCGTTTATTCAAAAGAAAAAAGTTTATTGTTCAAGCTTCAAGTATTTTATTTCTAAAACATTGTAGTGTAGTAACTTGGATGCTTTGTACTTACAAGCAAAACACGAATCTGACTATCTGAAATGTAATAAAATAAACCCAAAAAGAAACTAAAATTAACATAAATACTTTCCGTAGGTATTTGATTGTCCGACGTTGGAATTAATCCTATGAAGATAGAGAGAAAGTCTAAGAGATGCAGTTTAAGTTTAAGTGTTGTTTGTTGAATTATTTTGTACGTATTTCGTACGTGTATCCCTTCACATTTCAGTTGGGTTTTGAACATCGGATTTATCCAGTTCCTCTGTAGCCTCCACCACCGCCGCTACTGCCATAGCCAAATCCAAAACTTGGATACCCGCCAAATCGAGTGGAAGATCTTGGACCGCTTCCTCCAACCATGCCATTATTACGACTTCCATAGCCGCTCATGCCATACGCCCCAATCGGACGAACCACTTTGGCTTCAGCGGATTGAAATACTTCACAACCGAAGAAGAGGAAGAGCGTTGCGAGCAGGACAACGAAATGGCGAATCAGCTTCATTGTTATAACGGTTCAGTAATGTTGCCGTCGTATTATCCTGTAAATAGTCAAATCAAAAAATCAGAAAAACATCGCAAATCACCACAGGCTTCGGGCCAAAAAATTCGTTTATCCCTTGTTACCTAAACGGCCTATTTAAACTTTAAACGTCTCACGGGGAAAGTATTGTCCTTCAGTCAGGTCGTTCCGAGTTATGCGCTCCGTACTAATAAAACACTTCTGGATGGGAACGGTTATATATGAACCCTTTTATTCAATTGATCCGTGCACATAAGCCAAAAGTCACAACAGGTTTATTGAGCTTAATCAGGAATGTTACAGGCGTTCGAAAACAATTAAGAGTTCCGACGCTTGTAATAATAGACTCATCCTGTTGTTCAATGTCTCATCCCAAGAATGAACATTACTCAATGTAAAATTCAATGAAAAACTTAAAGTCGAGTCGAGTGCACGAGTCTTTGAGGCCTTGTAAGTCGCTTTGTCCGAAACAACGTCAGAGCTTCTTCCTAGCAGCAGTGCGACACATTCTTATGTCAACTGGCCACATATGCTACCACGAACATTATTGCTGAACATCACTTATCACTTTGCTTTGCTGTTCTCCTTGAGAACTCCGACCTATGAATTAACTCTGGTGTATTGAAATGACCTTCAGAAATTGAAACTGAATTTCAATTAATTGACGTTGCATCTCTGGAACATTCACCAATTACGATTCATGACCCTGTGATACATAATTATCATTTAAACGGGAAGTGCTGGTACGTTCCTGTGCTTCCTGTGTACGCTACTTGACTGCAATTTAAAGTATATTTAGTAGCCTAACATAGGTAGGTACATTTTTCGTTTCTAACTCGTTATTCCCCATGAGCTGTGCTAGCTCCGTACTCCGTGTCAGCGCTACACACATCCTAATTTGCATAAGAATTCCTAGTGCAGCTCACGGGGAGTAATTGACGGGGTGCAAGGTGCATTTGACTGAAGCGCATTTGGCGGAATTGAGGTTGGACGCAATTAACCGGGCACAATGTACTAGCTTTACTATGTATTTATGCGCTATTGCGCTTTCAACTGCCAACCTTTTCATGCATAGGACCAACCACGGTCGACCAAGTAAAAAAGAAGTAAATAGCTGTATTTATATATATGTAAATGATTTTATGGCTAGTGGATCCACTGTCCGTTTCGTGTTCCGTGGTCCGTAGTTCATACCTTACTTTTACAGGAGCGTCGAGTGAAAGTGAAATGACGCTGCTGTGAATTGCTTTGTGAAAGGTACGATTGCATTTGTGTGATATATACTGAATGATACATAACATACGCATTTGCATCTGCTAAATGCTCTTGTTTGCATTACAGTCGATTCATTCTCCTGTGCAATATGTTTAGCCTGGTGTGATAATTAGTTAACGGGTTTAAATTGTTATATCATTAATTTAATTCGTGCGGAAACTTTAAAATTATTGTAACATTCAGTAAACTTAACAGCACAACAGCAGCAGTGCATTTCCTAGGCGTTTGTTTAGTGTGATAAAAGAGTGAATCAGCTCACTCATATAAATATGTACACGTAGTACTGCTAGGTACTGCTTTGCCGGACAAGTGAAAGTCTTTTACTGAATGGTCATGTCAAAATGTTAGAACAATAGAGCATTTGAATGTAATTCTAATACCTACACTACTTGTAAAAGTAAAAGTAGAAATAGCAGATAGCAGATACATATATGTATATAATTATTTGATTGCTAATTACAATTTACAATTACCCAGGATTTTTTTCAGTCTCAGAACTACGTACATATGTAGAAGAGGGGCAGTAGGCATTGTAATAGGCTAAGATTATTTAAAAGTTTGCACAGCGGAAATACATATTTTACACGTGTAGTTAGTTATATGTACACTAAACACTAAGTCAATTACAAATTACAATTCGATTTCCAAAAGGAAAGGTGAAACCTCATCAGGCCTCGTATCCACACTTTATTCTCAATTGTAAATAATAATGCATAAATAATAAAATAATGAATAAACCCCCACGCTATGGCAAACATGAGTTCCCAAACGTGTTTCAATTTTTGAATAAAACTTAAGGAAATAAGACGTACAAAACGAACTAGTGAGAAACCGTTTTGGTTTTTCAATACATTCTCATCCATTCAAAATAACTTTCGTATGTTCCAACTATGTAAGCTGAAATGCACATACCTAATCTACATGTATGTTGGTAATGAATATTCACATACATAGAAATGTGATGCTCGTTGTTTTTATTAGACGATTGGTAAAGACAATTAATTAGAAATTAAAGAATTTAATTAGGCCTGAGCTGGAGGAGCCCAACTGGTCCTTAAAGGCGTCTTATTACCCTTGCATTTAAACTAACCAGGAGTAAAGTTTTATTATTTAAAGTAGTAATATTCCTCAGCAGTACTTAATCAGTTTAATGTTTAATGATAATCAGCATAAACCACTTTATCTTACACGTACAGGCATCAGAGGCATTTTAGCACAGCGCAAGAACGTGAAGCCAAATGAGCTACATGTAGACGTGCCGCTTGACGTTTTGTACTTATGCAACAATAATGAGATTTGAGATTAACATTACAGTTATTCAATCCCGCGAATTTTGAAAAGCAGTGAGTTGTCGGTCGTAGCAAATTTTTTTTGGCCTTGCAGACACAGGAAATATTGAATCTATGACCTAACCTACACTACAACAGTCAACAGTCTGTCTATATTTCATATTTTTGGAGGTTGACAGGTGTCAGGAATTCGGGAGTTGACTATTCACGGACTCGTCTGGATTATCAATATTGTGAACACGGGTTTGTGGGGTTCAAGCTCTGTCTACTTTCGGGTAATTTCATTTAATGAATTATCCACTATAGATAGATGTATTTCATACGTAGTTGCTAAGCAAGTACAAAGTATTGGTTGAGTTGAGGTAAGGGTAGCAGCCTAAAACACTGACACCTGACCTTTACACTGCGAGCCGGGTCGATTGGATCGGAGCAAAGGGGGCAAGAGAGATGAGACACCCTGTAGCGCACCGTTAGGTCCAAACGAACCCTGCGAGTCCAACTATTGACATAGATACGATTTGTAGCACCGAAACTAATTTCTAGCGCTTAGCATAGTGAGCACTCATCACTCATCATGTATTATGAGTTCCCTTCAGAGTGGCAAATCTGTCTTCTTCCAAAGGTGGCAGATTTGTGGCAGCTCCACAGATTAAGCCCTCTGAGGAGCCCGTTTTGACTCCCAACGGCCAACGTTTGAAATAACGTTTAGTTGAAATTAAGAGTAATTTTACAAGTTAACAAAAAAAAAGCATTAATCCAAAACTCAAGTAATAAGTAACTGTCAACGTTTTTGTGGATTAAAAATCAATGCCACTAAAACTTTTTTTGCCACCATCGAAAGTTGTATCTGCAGTCAAGACATTGAATAAGCTTATTTTAGAGTTTTCGTATGGGACTCTCACTGCACGAAATGGGATTTACGGGAGGCAGAATTGACCTCCGGTGGAAGCTGATTTGACTCTCTAAGTGGAACTGATTATTAGCTCGTGTTTTGGAAACCAAACTACATTTTCGAAATATATTTCATACGTGTAACTCATGAATGGTAAATACGCTCGGGGATCGGTTATGGGAATACGTGTGACACGAATGCTTGCAATTACAAGAGCGAGTCGGTCACAGGTGCTGTTGAAAATGTCCTCTTCTATTTACCTTAAACAGATTACAAATTATGGTGTATTACTTGAACCAAGCCAATTTTGCATTGCCCCTTTGGTGTGTGAAGACAATGGAAAATTTCAACGTCAAAGCAAAGCCCATACGTCGTTTTTTGTTTTGATCTTTTTTTTCGCTCTGTAACAACCAAGTAAAGTTTTTAGTATACAGTTTAACCTCCGGTTCCTGCTCATCACGTTCAGTATTATTCCTACATAGTTCATATAGTGATAGTTATAAATATAATATGAGATGTGAAAGGAAAGGAAAGTGAAAATGAAATGTATTCAGAAGTATTAATTCTAATCTACAATTAATTCATTGTTGCAGAAAGTGAGTGTAAGGGGTTGGAAGTTGCTGAAGTTTGAAGAAATCAGAAATTGGGACAGTGTTGTGAATATTTGTTCAAGGAATCATGTGGTTCTTATTGATTCTGACTTGGATCTCTACGGCTCTTCAGTTTTGTTTTGCATCGCTGTCCATTGGTAAGGTCACTTCACTCTTAGCTTCCTACTTTTTGAATCCGGAGTTATTTAACCCATGTGTTCCAATGAATCATGATTGTATTTTTGTTATTTGTGCTTAAATTAGCATCAGGCCTTTACTACTTAGCTGAACTGGTTGAGGAGTACGCTGCTGTGGCGTGTAAAACGATCCGCTACATCATTTTGGTAAGTTTAAAAAAATATTTCGTGAACCTGAATATTGGAGCCAGCTACAAGTTTAAATAATTAGCCTTTTAGCGTGGTACTTTAAATTAATTTTTCTCCCTTCGTTTGGAACAGGCCGTGATGGGAGTTTATGTTGGATTCATTGTGTTCGAGGATTTTCCACTTCACATGAATCTCTGTGGAATTGCAGGACAAGTGGCTTATCTCTATGTGATGAAATCTTTCCCGTTCTTCGTAATGTCGTCTACGTCGTTCGTTGCTTCGTTGTTGTTGCTAATTGTGAACCATTACTTTGCCTTCGCCCACTTCAGTGAGCATTACTACCCCTTCATGGAGGTAAGCTTGGAAATGATTTCGTACGAAATATAGACGATCTTTCTGTGTCACCATTCACCATGTACGCTGTAAAGAATTAGAGCTTCCCTACGAGGCATATCTACTTCTCCATGCGCTCCATGTACTCAAACCGGAAAACTGATATCTGAATATTGATGACATAAAGCCAAGTTGCTGGGATTAAAACACGAATTGTATAGATAATTTAGGCTCATAAAATTCGCTCGCTATTGGAATCATTCGTTCTAAATGTGATAGACTCAACAACACTGACTGGGGTTTGTCAGAAATAGGGTGTTCTGAATAAAATCAGTCACTTTGAACTCTTGAAAGGCAATAGTAATTCAGTCCTTAGGTAACGAGTAGAATCTAATGTAATATGAGGCCCCGAACTTGAGGTTTTGAGTTTTGATTTTCTATACTTTCCGTGCTTCTATTACCATAATTTTAATTTATATTGAATTTTTATAATTTAGGTCATGGGCTACTTCTCACTGTGCTTGTGGATAGTCCCATTTGCATTCTTTATCTCGCTCTCGGCCAATGACTACGTCCTTCCGACTCAGGGGGAAAACCGACCGCTTCTGGGTGATGAAAATGATGTCGTCAGCAACTACTTTGCAAAGCGGACTAAGAAATTTAACCTTTTGGGAATGTTCAAGTCAACCAAGGACATGGTATTACCTCAACGGACTAAAAAATCTTTTTAGTTCTCTGATATAGAAATAGAATCTATTGAAATGCGCGTTTTTAATTGCCCTACACATACAGGGCAATTCTTTACGACTCGATAACTGAATATGTCATGGCTCTCTAGGATTGCTTCCGGTTGCTTTTACAGCTTTTCGTTTAATCGGGAGCGAATGACAATTTTGTACTAAATTGCTACTATCCCTGGTTAAACTTCTATGGCCAAACTTCAACTTATGTCTTATGTTTATTTGCTTATTTATAAGTTGATTTACACTTGTGAGCCGTCCATTTCAGTTTAAATTAACTGTTGTCACCGTCGTAGCTCAAATTCCTTAACCGTCTTTGTTGTGGTTCCTTGGATTACAACATGTTTGACGAGTTTAAATAACTTAAAATTCCAACAATTGAAACAAAAGCAGTACGAAGGTTGTTATTTTGAGGCTTTCGAATCGAAGTTACAAAACTATTTATATTTACTGGCTTCGACAAGCCTCAGTGCATTTATTTAAAAAATTATAAAATATAATTTAAAATAGTAATACAAATACTAATAATTTCCGGAATCCTAATCCTGAGAGTCATGACATACAAGCCTCGTACACTCGTACCTCTGCTTCTAGTCCACACGAAACCGAAGGCATGAGCTACCGAAATAATCATGCCTACTCACAAAACTCTTCTGTATTTAGTATTCAAAGTCCAAAAGTCCAAAAGTCCTGTACGAAAATCTAGTGTTTGGCAAACTGAAAACCATTCAATACATCATGATCCTATGTCTTATTAATAAATAGCTATATCTGATGGTGTACGTGCGAGCTTGGTTTAAACAGTTAGGACTGATTAGTATCTTACATCTGTCTCTATCGTCACAGACACTCATTGAATGAAGATTGTATTGTGATTATTATTCTTTCTACTTATTTCCCTTCTAGTGTGTGACATAACTGACTTAATAAGGTGATTTTAAGACAGCTAAGCTGACCAACGTTTGAATGGGCTCATGCCAACAGTTGAATAGAGTGGTATATATTTTTATAGTTTAATAGCTCGTTAGTTCGTAAATTAAATAATTTGGCGCGAAGGAAATAATTTTATTGTTAAGTATACAATTAACTAAGTGGATGAAAATATGATGGCCTGTAATTTGTAATTAGTGAACTTGTTTTGGAATTTCCTGTCCTCATCGACGTTGGTTGTATTTGTTGTTTATTGATTTGAGCTAAATACTATGTCCGTAGCTGATTCATTGAAACAATTTAATAAGTATCTAACCTAATCTAAGCAAACTCAGCACAAGCTAGCTGACCAAAAGTTTCAGTTTCAGATCAATGGCTAAAAATTACAAAGGAAAGTATTTCTGGAGAATTTTCTCGCAGGGAACTTTTTGGCCATCTCAACTGTCTGTACCCTTATGAGTAGCATATCACACAGAAGTATACGGCTGAAGAAGGAAGCGAGTGCTGCTGAGTCATGTTCGTTATAAAAAATACTGAAGCTCACTCATTAATGTTGCCAATAGTAATAATATAATTCTAAGCAATAACTACAAATTCTCAATTGTCAATATACTTTATTCGGATTACGTAATTACGGGTTCATGTGAGTAATTGTTGCTGGTTCGACACTACTAGAGCAGTCTCCGTGCAGTCTGCACTCTCGTGTAGTGTATCAAACTATTTAAGTACTTCCAGATTAGGAGAGTATTTTACAGAAGAATTTTAGTATATCCGCAACTTATTTTAATTTTTAATGTACGCATTGCGTTCTACTTCTGTTGTGCTTCTAGTGTTCACGTTTTAAGACCATAATCTTTAATAAATATTACAATATCTATCTGTACCAGGCTGTTAGCAGCTCTCAGTAAGTCAATAAAAGCAACATTTTGAACTGAATTAATATCTAGATCATTATTGGGAATGGAAATCACTTTCAGCAAGATAAATTGCAGATGTCGTTATTAGTTGGGTTTATTTCGTAGTGTAATGTACGTGATTCTATGCATTCATCGTTCTTTCTATCAGAAGTTTCAATTCTACTTCTGATTGGAAGTTCGAAATTGAGTATTTAGTGGCTCAAAACACAACTTCATACATATTTCTGTACAAAAGGGAACCAGGTTCGTGCTTGGCACTGATTTGTGGTCCAGCTAGCAAACAGAAAGGTCGGAGCAGGCAGTAAGTGCTCCTAGTCTTGCGATGAGATTATTCATCCTTGATTTTGTCTTGAGCGGGAGTGCGTGTGTGCACGAGTGAATAGAATAAGATAATAAACACACAAAAATCTACTATTAAATTATTAAGTATATTTTTATTTATAAATTACTGGGAATGGGAACTACTAGCTCGCTGCTGTGAATTTGAGGGAATAAAATAAAATTAGCCAACAGCTAAACCCAAATTATCTTTCTTCCGCCGCCTTGCCACTTGTCACACTTCACTGCTGAACAATGACCTCACGTCAATGCTTGAAGAACGTTTTTGGAGCTTGGATCAAATCTGGAGAAGTGGTCGGACCGAGTGGCAGGCTAATGGGATCCCCGGATCTTGCTCAGATTGCCGCAGCCTCTTATTTCACTCAGGAAGGTCGTCACAGTCGTCAGAACGGAAGCTTAGCCATGTCACAGGATCTCAACACCTTGCTCCATCGTCCCAACAACTCATCTCGAACCTGGACAGCTCTGGACACACGATTCAGACGTAATAGTGAGTTTCGTACAATATATACTTAATTGATTGTGAATGCATTTGTGATGTACATAGTAATAGCTATTGTTGTGGGTAGTTGGGTAGGTTTTAGGCAAGTTTAGCATGTTCAGGTTGCTTTTATGCTAAAACATACCAGCAACCAGTAGTATTTGATTGCACTCCGACAGCGCGGTCACCAGTACAGTTTAGAGAATTAAATATAAATAAATACAGTATATAATGCGCAGCAACAATCCTTGAAGTTTTTCACCCTCCTAGCCTAGTTTTATGAATATGTAGTGCATGTGAAGGAGGCCACATGAACAGCGTGAGTCACAGCTCGTTTCCCTTAAAATGATTTTAGTTTATTCTCTGAAATTCAAAAATTTAAATTAAATTGTAAGGCATGTGAGTTTAATGAACAATTGATTAGTTAGTTGACAATCGATCCTTGCAGAAATATCCTAATTGTTCTACATCACAAACTAACTTGCCCTTTTAAACTTTAACTCACAAGTTTAATTAGTTGACAACTCGTTCACGGACCACTACCCGATACGGCCTTGGACTGAAAATGATTCCAGCCAAGGGTTTCACTGATGGTAGTTTTTGGCTAGGATCCGGTATAAAAGTAAATTGTTGTAATAGTCCAACGAAGAAAAGGAATATTTGGTCTCGTGCTAAACTTTCGCCAGGGCATGATCTTTTCCCTATATAAATAATAATAATTTTTATAAATTAAATTACCTACAATAATGAATTGACTTACCAGTGGAAAAGGGCATAAATGAGTCGTGCTTTATTATGCAACCATTTTCGTCCAGAAAACGTCCTGGGCGAAAGTTTTCAGGATCCTTCCAATATGCCTTTCCCATGTTAACGCTATAAAGGTTGGCCATGATTACCGTGTCTTTTGGAATATCATAGCTCCGAAACTCTAAACGCATATTACAGAACAGAATTATGAACTTGCGTGCAAGTACTATGAGTACTTCCCGCTTACGTTAAAATAACCTTACTTATATCCTCCGTAGTGCTGTGAAACAAGCCCATTGGTACTAAGCATGATCTCCGTAGAACTTCCATAATTGTAGCTTCAGTGTAGGGCATACTAAACACAAAATGATAATTACTTATAAGCTTATTGGTGCATGCATTTGGTGGCTGTTGTATTGTAGTTCAAACTTACTGCTTTCTGTGATCTAAACAAGGTTTCTGATTTCCAATAATAGCTTCGATTTCCTGTTGCACTTTCTCTTGAATGCTCTGATGCAAGCTTATGTAGAGAAATGCCCACGAGAGTGTTGTGCTCGTTGTATCTCCGCCAGCCACAAACAGATCAAGCAAAACTACTTGTAGTGAATGTTCTGTAACAACGGAAACCACATTAGAACTATCGTTGTAGAGGTTTTGCCCTTTAAAGATTTTAATTGCTACAATAATTGGGTATGCGATATGTGGCAAGCATGTTTGTGAACTCCCTGTGTGAGTGCTTTGGATGTCGGATCCTAAACTATTTACCTCCAACCGTTCCATAGAAACTTGAGTTTGGATCTCGGGTTCTTTCGATTTCCAGTAAGTACGCGTCGGTAAAGTCACGGATTGAGGAAGAATTAAACGTACTCTTGTGTGCTTGAATAATGCTCCGTAGGAATGTATGGACTGCGTCCACACCGTCAGTAAATTCATTCCAGCGGGTTAATACTGGAGCCAACCGAATCAGCCATGGCAGAAACAAAATTGGACCTGTGTACTTGGTTTCAGCCAAGTCGCTGAATAAAAGAGATTAGGAGATAAGGTAGTTTGCTGAGAGAGCCAATAATACAGTGGGCATAAGCTAGCGGTTTCCATACGCTCCAGTTTTCTTCGTAAGTAATTTCAGACGTTCGTCATCATGACTATATCGCTCCCCGCAAGTGATTCGCCATAATGCATTCAGGACTGCCATGTTGAATCGCGTGGGAAGGGCAACTGATTGTCCTATATCCCTTCTGCAAGAAAGACACAAACAGTATGTTCTGTACCATGCCCTGGTAGCATGTATTTTAGAACTGTAAATTGTACATTTTCCGACATTTGCTGCTGATAGTTAATATTTAATGTAAAAAATTAATTTACAGCGAAAAATACATTACATACAGAAATACGCCGCAACGATGTGTTTTTCGTTCGGTTATGTGTGCTGTTTGTGATCATGATCCATCATAAAGCGTAAGATCATACAGCGTACGTACCTTAGTCCTTGAACAACTTCATCCACCTCTTCCTGCATCAGTGATTCCATACTTTGTTTTCCAAATCCAAAATCCTTCAGTTGACGCATTGTAAACTTTCTTTGCTCCACCCAATCTTTCCCTTCACTACATACGAGACCTAGCAGAGTTAGGAATTATCGTTACATGAATGACTGAAGTTCATAAGTATCGCTTGTAGAAATTCATTTTGTTGTACTTTAGTCATGTTGTACCTACCTTTCCGAATACATCGATTCCTGACTTCAAGCATTTTGAGATTTGGTCTTCCGGCAAATGCATCTTCTCGGAAAGCTTGCCTGATCACGGTATGATCATTGAGTACGACAACCCTGAGCAATACAAAGGTTGGATATAGTAAGGGATATGCAGGTAGCTCTTGCTGTCATATAATTTCAATAAGTGTAGCTAAACAGGAAGAATGAGATTCTAAATAGTAAGCAATTACTTGTATCGGCCCAGAGAAATAGTAAATACCCTCCCATAATAATTCGCAAGAAGCTCTAACACTTTTGGAGGGTTAATTGACAAAATGGGCATGAAACCCAGAATTGGTATGCCGAAGGGTCCGGGCGGTAGGTTTTTTCCATTTCGGTTCAGGATTGCACAGATCACTGTCCAGAATTTTGAAATCAGAGTGACAGTTAAAAAGATCAATGCAATCCAGTAAAGGAACGTTTCAAGCAGACCCTGGAAAAGTGAACTCATTTCTCGTTATTTCTGGCGTCTTTTTCGGGCGTACTGTGTTTATTCCTACGAGCCAGGCACGACTGGAAGGAAGATTTCCGATTTTTATAGTCTTTACTCATCTGGGGTCCTTTTGTTTAATAAATGTATTCCGGGTGAGGCCAAGGGATCAGAGGAGAGCGTGACCCAAAACTCAACTGACGCAGGGGAAGTTTACGTCCGTACTCAGGAAAGATGCTATCTCGCCTTACAAAACTGGGAATTTTGTTTATTTTGGATTGACTAAAAGTATCCCACTGTGGTGGGGAAGGGGGATGTCAAGCTGTGCTGATGGAAAAACACATACCTAGAATAGGATACGAGTTTTTTAATTATTTATACCAACGCGTAGTGCGTAGTATCTGATATGCATAAAAGTTCAAAAATGGAAACATGCTAAACGCTCCCTAGCAGACAGACAGAGGAGTTTAGTTGATTGAATTATTACAAATTATTGAAAGGAAATGATAAATGATACAACCGAAAAGTTTATCACCTGAGACCGTGTCTCTTATTTGTATCACATCGTCTCTTCCATTTGGAACTAGAGAAGTGACTCTAGGACAGAAGGGAAAACCAGAGCTCTAAATCTAGATTGGAAAAAACGACCATCATAGCTGATAGACGTGAGGGACAATCGTTATCTTTATTTCGTTAAGTTAATTCACCGTATAGAAAAAAATCAGGGATATGCCTGTGGCGTTCATCCAACCTCTCGTCCAGCCTTTCCAGGTTACGGTATGTATTTGAAATGCTCATGGCTATGAAGAATGCTGACTGATGTCAGTGATATGCAGATTCAGCTCATGATAAGTTGAATATGATAATTGATATATTTTTTCTCTGGGAACTTCTTCGTAGAAGGGAAAAAAATGATCGTCCGGATTCAGAAATAATGCTTTAATCAAAACGGTTTCAATTTACAGATCAGAGTACTTCTGGATACTTTGACTCGCTGCCTCCTTCCTCAGGTGTACGGAAAGTTTACATATTCTGCCTAGCCACAGTGATGGCGATTGTGTAAGTAGAATTTTTAATTATTCCATTGTTCTCATCTGTGTAATACTAAATAGTTTAAAGTTAAATGCTGGATTGGATTTGCTCTGTTCAGGACCGCACTACTGGAACACTATTGGATGAGAAAATGGTTTATTGATACTCTACCCCCAAACCCTGGTCTCGTTGGTGAAGCGCTGCCAGCTAAATATATTTACGGCTCAACTGGTATGTTAATATTTTATCTATTGTCGTGCTTTTCACGACGCAGAAAGACAGTCAAGATATTTACCAACTTTGTGAGTCTTCTATATTTCTGCAAACCAAATAGACAAGTTCTTATCTTCATGGCTCTATGAGAACCTGCCGTGGTTTACATGCTGTAATTCTCCAGCGTGGAATTACATAACACAAACAAAGAGCAGCGATCCCAAGACGAGAGAAGATGGAATACAGAAGCTTATTGTGCTGCGTGGCCTTTCTGGTAAGCAACCATTTGAATACAAATATGTTGGAACAAGAATAATTGAAATGAAGTAATGTGTCTTATTGCAGATATGGAGTGTCACATTATCGCTTCCGCCCTAGACTTTAAAACTGCAGTCGCTGTAGCACATGGAGGAGGAGATCCGCGTCTGGTAACACTTGGTCGCACGTTGCATCCTGATAAGAGAAATGTAAGGCATTTGCTGTTTCGCACGTTATAATGGTTTCTTGTGTATCGATAAATAACCAAATATTGATATATTAGATGTGTTTGGCAACTAAGTTTCGTGAACTATTTGCGGCCCTTCCGGAGTCTTCAATTCATGAATCCTTGCATAAGGCCTGCGTTACAGCTCTTCAGTACTTCAAACCGACCGAGGAGGAAGTTCATAATCGATATTTGGTAGGTTTTCTTGAGGCCTCAATACCAGATTTTCCTAGCCCTACTGTAACCGTTCCAAATTCTTTGACTTCTGTGTTGTAACACAGGACGATGCGGCAGGTTTTGAATCTGAATTTGTAACTTCACCGTTGAAGTATAGTTCAGAGCCTGATTTTTTGAAGCCGTGTTTGCAAGGCCTTCTGAGCCATTGTCGACTAAGTCATCAGGTTCCAGGTATAAGAGCACTCAGTGCTATTTGTCAAATATTTGATCCGGTCATGTCATCATTTATTTCAAATCATTTTTTTGCAGTCATACTTGAGCACGGAGGTATGGACCTTCTCCTTGTCGTATCAGCAAAGTATCGAAAAGACAGCACAATAATGGGTCTTGTGGCGAAAATCTGTTCCAGTATTGCTTGTCATCCAGACTCTAATGCTAGTTTTGAATCGGCTGGTAATACCAAATTTCAGTAGAAATTACCAAATGCACTCTCGACTTGAATTTCCTAATGTTAACATTAATCTAACGTAATTGATTATATTAACAGACTTGCTTGGACTAATTGCTGAACTAGCCCTTGACGAAGACATTAAGCTCTCATTTCCAGCAAAGAAAACTTTGCATAACCTCGACCGAGAAAGTGTTCAACATATTCTTCCTCCTGGAATTTATCAGTTTTATCCAGAAGCTCGCTCTAATGAGAATGACGCTCGTGTTGATGTGGTGTTTGTGCATGGAATCATGGGTGGTGCCTTTCGAACGTGGAGGTCTCAAGATTTAAGAGCAAGTAAACTTGTCATTTAAAAATAATTTAGTTTTTCATAAAAGTGAATGATTTTCTAAAAAATTAATTTTCCCATGCAACTGTCTTTTAGTTTGGAGATTTACGAAAGTGGATTCCTCCAATCACTACAGTTTATGTGAGACGAACCCGGTCACTTGGAAGGAACGACATGGTTCACTTCGGAATCAGCCCGAGGCTTCTACTGCAACCTTCAAGGACCCTTTCAAGCTAAGTGGGGAAGAAAATCTGGAAGAGTACAACAAGCCAGAAACGTCCATCACCAATCTTCGTATCAGTCTCAATGGCTCGCCTAATGAGTTCGTAATCAGCAAAAAACGATGTAGGCAATGTTTTGATGGAAACGTAAATATAACCAGCAATTAACACTTGCTAATTTAATAGTTGGAATTTGATTATTCCAAATTACAGTAGTTGAACCACCACCCAGGAATAGGGAACTTAGGAACGGCGTAATGTATCATTTCCCACCTCATGATGATATACCGTTGGAAATAAACTTTGTGCTTGATGCACCAAAATCAAAATGCTGGCCAAGGGATTGGCTTTCCATGGATATTCCTAATCTACGGATTCTTGCCGCGGATTTCGATACGTTCATAACTCACTGGAATCCAGTAATGCCTGTGGAGAGTTTAGGGTAAAACAATTACATGGATCTGCAAATAATACGTACATTCATTTTCCATGGCTAATCATTAGAATCAATATAACTCTGTTTCCGCTTTCAGGAGAACTATTTCTGAACGAAGTTTGGAGCTTCTGGAGAAGTTTGTGGTTGCTGGAATAGGGACTCGGCCTGTGGTATGGGTAGTCCATTCTGCCGGTGGAATTCTAACGAAAAAACTTTTAGAATTTTGTACGTTATTTCTCAATAGAACTCAATCCCTGGGTTTTCTTGATAAAGTCAGAATTATTGTGTTCTCAGGTGAAGAAAGTGAACGTGAGGACTATCAACAAATAGTTCGTAACACTAAAGCCGTAGTTTTCTGTAGCACACCCCACTTTGGATCAAGAATGGCTGGATTGGGCAACAAAGGTCAAAGCATTATGATGCCAACTACAGAAATCTCCGAATTAGTCAAAGGTGGCTCTGAATTGAATGTAGTATTAATTTGTATTAGTCAATCCTGGATTTAGATTAGCTAATTTATTACTTCTCCTTTTCTGTTACAGACTCAGCCGAACTCAAGGAGATTAATAAAGTTTTCAAATCACTAATGGACAAATACAATTACCGTGTTATTAGTTTCGGAGAGCTTTGCCCAACGTTGGGCTCATTGGGAGTGAAGGCTAAACTGGTCACCATTGATTCTTCAGGTAATTGCTAATTCAGATACACATTTGTGATACCGATCATTGAATATAATCCTTATTTTTCTTAGATCCCGGTTATGGAGAATTTTATGGTCTCAAGGTCGATCACCTGAACATCTGTAAACCTCTCAGCAGGTAGTTGCTCACATGGGATTTTTTATAAATATACTATAATATAATAAGTAGTTCGTAGTATACAGGTGAAAACTTAATTTGTGAATAATGTCCAACATTTGCAGAGAATCTTTCGTGTACTTCAAAGTAGCCGAAGTAATTGGACAAGTCGTCGAGAAGGAATTGGATGAAACAGCTGAGAACCTGCCTACCAAAGAACAAGCAACCAGGAAGGAACAGAACAAACAACAAGAAACGCACTGAACCAGTGATTCTATGAACGAAACGCACTGAACCAGTGATTCTGTAAACGAAACGTAACTGGCCGCTGTTGAAAAACTGTCAACTGCATTGTGTTCATTTGAACAACTAAAACTGGAGTTTATTTGTGTATCTCATATATTTCTTCTCAAGCTCAGCCTTGCATTGAAATCAGCAATAAAAGACACAACTATATTTATTTTATTAAGGCTTCGCTAATAAGAATTTGCTTGTTCATGATTCGCTGCTCGTCAATTTGTTGAGCGTAGGTGTGCGTGAAGCTTTAAAACAAACTTGGATTCCTTCAATTTATTCAAAGACAACCGGCGGACGTGGATTTGGCAATTCTTCCATGTCCTGTCCAGTAATCACAAAATCATTTTACAGATTTAGGATTATTAGCTTCTAACGAGACAACAAAACTGGAAGCTGACATTTGACAGTGGCTGAAAATTGTGTGGATTCTCTTGGAGCTACTGTACTTTATTATGGAAGAGTATTGTGACGAACGAACATGGACTCATAGTTATAGTTAATCTCGGCTCGGCCTCTTTTTTATAATGAAATACGAGACATTATTAAATAGCTGTAAATGATTTTTCCGAGGAGGAAAATATCGGATGTGGATCAGAATTCATGTTTTTTTTCGATTAGAACTAGGACGACTACAACAATCGCACAACAATGTAATTTTGCACATCAGCATAACACACTCACGTCACGTTTCACATTCGTTTACGTTAGGCTTGTGTTGAGTGGAAGTAACCTTGTTGGGTTTAATACTTTTTGTATTGAGTTTATTTTAATTAATTTGTTGTAAGCCAACTTCAATTGAAATGCAAAGTATGTTTTCATGCATGCCAATTACAGATCTTGTCTACCGACTTTCTTACCAGATTAAGTGCACCTTGTTATTATTGTATTGTAATTTACAATACACCAGCACCAGCAGTAGAGCAACAACCGGTGACTGTTATTGATATCCAAATGTTAAGTTCATTAGCCTGGTCGAAAGTGATTTATTATGCGTCTACGTGCGCCACGAATGGCATATGTACTTACATAGAACTGAATCCTTGTTTGCTGTGGACCTTCTGCAACGTTGTTTCTGATCTGCACCACTGAATAATAAATTAGCTAAGTCCTCGGGAATGAAAATGGACAAGATGTGTTCGCTCAGCGAAGGCTATTGTAATGCAATGTGCATGTTTACTTGTCAAAAGTACACAACAACAGGTAGGAAGTCTGAATGATCTAAAGAATGAACAAACTGTGTATTCGAGCATACGTCCCAGATATGAAGCATTTTAGTATTATTACAAATTACAATCAACAATTTGGGCGGTAGTATTTTGTGTTTAGCATTAGCATTAGATTCGATTTCAGTCATTCACTAGTAAGTTGCAGCCGAAAATTATATTACGTTGGAACACGGAACTGAATGCGGTATTCCCGTTGTTACCCTGTGAGTGCACAACCTACAACTGGAACTGGAGAGACCTTACAGTTTACAGTAGGTACCTACAACACTACATATTGTTCCAATGTAAGGAAATTATGGCCTAAGTACAAACACAGCATTTGTTAATGACAATGAACAACCAAATAATTCTTTACACCTTTTTACCCTTTTAAATGCTCTAGGTTGCTCAGCTGCTAAAAACCGAACCATATCACCTGGTGCATCAAAGTGACGGCCTCGACGAGCATAAAGCCCCAGATCGAAGACCCTTGACCCCTAGGACTTTCAACCACGTTTATGCATAAAAACATGTATGTTTACAGATAGCTCTCTCAATAGGTTACAGCATATTTCAAATACAAGTATCTGATTTTTCCAAGTAGTCCCTTCACGGTGGAAACCCTGGGCCCTTTCGGGGATGAGGCCCTCGACCAGGTGGACGCGCTTAATCGCCGCCTTCATGTCTCGTCTGGAGAACCCCGTTCTAAGTCATTCCTGACCCAACGCATCAGCATTGTTATTCAACGTGGCAACGCGTATTATCGCCTCCACTCCACCACCGTCCGCCAAGTTCAACGAAATATTTATTCTATCTTAATCTTGTCCACATATATTTATCTATGTCATTATGCAATCATTTTGTGGTGTGGAAGCCTGAATAAAGGACTGTATATTTTTAAAAAAATACAAGTATTACAAATAAATGGTAGGAAAGCCGAATGGCTTATCCAAGCTGGCTTCTCCCGTAGACACTCGGATGGAATTATATTTTTCAGTGTTTTATTTGTTGAACATAATTCTAAGCCGAGCCAGGAACATTGGAGTTGAGAAAACAGTAAGCATTTTGCAGAAGGGTACAATTAACAATTACCCATTCAAGGGTGCTTAAGATGAAAATTTTAATATTTAATATAATATTTTAATAAAAAAAAACGTTTAATAAAACTAATGGAAAACAAATTTAAATGACAGGGAGAGAAACTATCAAGCGAAATGATTTAGAGAATGCTTTAGATAGTCCGAAACCACGATTCCGCTCCATACAGAGCGGAGCGATGTTCCTCGCTTGTAACCTTTAAAAAAAGGTCATTATTTCTTGAAAGTTGTCAGTATTGGGTATAAAATTTGAAAAGCTTCCGATATTTCCTCTTGGGCACCTGTAACCAGAAGTAAACATCATAAGGCTCAGGTTCAGGGCAATCTCAATCTCAATCTCAGGTGTTATTATTATTAGGTATCATACATAGAACAGCTGCATATTGCATCTTATGTAACTACATTGGCTAGGAAGAGCGCCGCTTTCACGTCCCAAAAAGACAATTGTATGAAGATAACTTCATGAGAACGAAGTGGTTTCAAAGGAATATGGAAAATGAGACAATCCTCCATTTACATAAAATCGTTACTTTGTATGGATTTCTGGATGTTCACTATCTTCTCCGAAGAAACTCGGGCGATCTAGATGAACGATAGCTTATGAGCTGCGCTAGCTCAACGGTCATTCCGTTAGGTGGTTTTGGTGGACCTTTGACCTTCGGAACCTTGACCAAGGGTCAGATTTAAAAGTCAATCGGGATTTTCAAGCCTAAACAGTGCCGTTGGATTGAGTTTCACTCTTCTCTCCAGCTTTTGTTTATTGAGATTTTTTTTTGTCAACAAGCGTTACGCGCGGCCCGCATGGGTCTGGGGTATCGCATAGCAACACTCTAACAAAGCACATGATCTGACTATGGCTAATTGGGATTAGGAAATAGGTTTGGTTATCCTATGTACCTTCGGGTATACGACTCACAATGGGTACATTCTAACTTTTAATTGTTCTTCCTTTTTTGCCATATGGTTAAAGTTCGGTCATGTTGTTTCATTTGCAATTTGTTTACCTATGGGTTTTAAGCTCACACCGGGTGAATTAAAAGCTTTACCCCACTAAGGTCCCCCAAAAAGGGTCAAAAGTTGGCCCTTCTATTTTAATTACAACTTTGTGTGCCTGCGGGTGTAACACAGATCGGGGTATTCAAGCTTTTGGTTAATCTTAAGCTCAATCGGGCGGATTAATGGAAATGTTAGACTATATGGCAAACTGCTGACTAGGGTGGGGTCAGTGGGTACAACTTTGACTGTCACCTCATTCGTTTCCACCGAATCGTTAGATCGGGTGACACGCTCGTTCTGCATATTAATACTATTTCTATGAGAGCCTGCAAAGGCTCCAAATACGTGGCCTGGTCGACATGGCGGGGTGTAACATCGATTGATCCCAGTTTTAGACCAGAAAGGTCTTATGGGATACTCCGGTCGTCCGTGTGTCCGTCCGTCTGTCACGCTTGTTGCGTTTAGTCATCAGCTGCATATATAAAAACGAGTAATTGGCAGCGTTCGTAAAGCAGCCGGGAAGCAAATGCTGCAATGTAATTATGTGTAACTCGCATGTTACATCCGAAATTGTACAAAATGGTACATATAGCCTAACAAAAATTAAAATACGATTTGTTACCAATTTATATATAATAAGAATTAATTCAGGAAAATACGAACATTTGGTATATGTAAATTGGTATTACCGAACGTACCATATATAAACTCGAATGACGTTTGAGCCTCATTTCTAAAGAAAAGTATTTGTTTCGTTGGATACCAATTTATATAGAAGAATTAAATGATTGAATTTGAAATTGGTACAGGAAATTGCAACCATTTGATTTATGTGAATTAGTATCTTTGGCTCTAGATACCAGTCAGTCGTGCTATGTAATAGGTTGGTAAATGTAATCGCCTTTCTGGTCCCGAGCTGCGGAAGGCAGGTTTTTCACTTGATTTGACTGGATTGATAATTGTTGAGTTGAGGTTGAGACAACTTATATGCTCTTAAGTTATAAGTGTATTTCTCACCAGCGAATAGTACTTCCCCTGAGGGAAAGATTATAAGCTTAACTCTGGGCTTCACCATGCGGTAAAGCAGTCCCGGGAAAAGCTCCGGTTTGTATCTAAAAATTCAAAATAGTAACGAGACTTCTTGTTGTGAGGATCAATGGAGATCATTAATAACAGCAACAAGATTGCATATTACAAGTAGTATTCGGACTCACTTGACACACTCACTGTATTTTTGGGCTAAACAATCCAGCCGGATTTGGAACTGGACGTGAGAATATCCGGACAAATAATTACGGATTTTAAAGTCAAGGAATTTTGCTGGAAATCCCAACTTTTGCATGATTCGAGCGAACTTTCTTGCAGCAAGGCGAGAATTCGTTGCGTTTGTCGGACCAAAGCAAATCATTTTTCCAGAAGCAAAAATAAGTGCTGTTGACCTGGGATTACGAATTCTCATCACAACTCCGGAAAATCGACTCGGGTCATATTCCGTATTTCTGGCTTCAAGGGCAATTTTCACCAAGTCCAACTTACATCCAAGAGTAGCTGTGAACAATCTATTCCTGTTTAACAAAATACACAATCATGCAGTTTGCTTAAACGGACAGAATCTACTTCTGAATTTATGAACTCACAGAATTTGATGAACGATGGCTGTGTTAGCAGTCGACGGTGGAGCAGTCATGGGTCCTATCCCCGGACCTGGAATTGTTGCAGGACGATCACCAGTACACACGGTGTCTCCGGGCAGACGACGGTTATGCTGTTTAAAAGGGATGGCTTGACTTATGGTTTGGGAGTTAATTTATGCAACAAACGAGTTTGATATAATAAATATAAATTTACCAGAACTTGGAAGAGGCTCTGCGGGGTAATAGAAAAGAGCACTTCTGACATACTGAGAAGGAGGAGAATATTTCCACATTCACACCCCATCATCTCCTCAATGGGCTTCCAGAAGTCACCTGGGTCTTTCTGACAACATCCTTTGAGACGAGTGACTTGTTGATGCTCAGCTGGAGGAACTACCGATAAGTCCTCTTCTTCCTCATGCAAAGGCCTTCCAACGCTTGGAGTATTAGAAGAACCCTGACCGGGAAGTGTGCTCTCCATCTCCATGTCAGATGTCAAATCGACTTTGCCGTATATGTATACTAACCATTAAAATCCATCGAGGCGTGTAGTTGAGTTGGAGAAATTGGAAGAGTGGATGTATAAGTAGAGCTTGTG
>JAQFXY010000244.1:0-41238 GCA_034693865.1 Ceratophysella sigillata
ATTATCCTAACTGCATTCGGTTTGTAGTGATTAAATGCGCGTTTAGCAGAAGCCGGAGGCGACGGATTAGCTAGTATATTGTATTAGCAAATGAACAATTAGAGTATGTAGATAATAACTTACATTTTACGTAGATGAAACTTGGCAGATTCGACGAAAGTTGAGATGCGGATGAGAGTGCGAATAGTGTTAGCACGAAATCAGCCAAAGGAACCTGTATGGAAGAACAAGTAATTCAGAATTGTGTCAATTCAAATTAAGATTAATTAATAGAATTGCAGCATTAATTAGTAAATAAGTGATTTGACATAATTAGTTATTAGGGATTGGAAGACGCCATCTTGAAACAAACCCACGCTTAGGACGATCCTCGTATGCTGTGGCGTTAAGACCCTTCTGATATTTTGAATACTACTTAACTCTTGTTTCAAAAACAACTGTTTTACACTCAGCGGTCAAGCAAAAACTTGAATTAACTACTAAAATAGTTTGTAAAAAATTCGGAATTAAGAATAGAAGCTATACCTTTTTCCTGATGTACGTGGCGAGAGTGCTGTTAGATCCGTTGTGATTCCAAATCCAAAATGTCTGCCCGGGCCTGGTGGCTTCACTCCTTTCTCGTGGGAATGTTCTGGACTTGGATATAGGCGACAGACAAGCCCGATTATGATGGAGTAATTTATTTCTCCGAACCTTATAATTGCCCCATATAATTATACCAAGAAAGCATGAAGAAAATTGTGCATGATCGGCACGGGGAGGAAGTGATATCTATAAACATTTTATGACTTTGACAATCGACGAGGGGTGAGCTGGGAACAATAGTCAGCTTATTATGAACATATTCATTTAATAATGCAGAGCAAATGTACAGGGCAACTCACCAACGCATGCTATTGTGGAGAATAGTTGGACTTCTTGCTACTACTGCAAATCCCAAATCGTGAAATATTCGATGTGAATCTAAATCCTCAAAACCGTGAAGTCCCAATCTCCGTAATCTTCTCTGCAATCAATCTTGCTCACCGCAAAAATCTCGATTTCCGAAAATATATAACGTATGTAATTAACACGACTAATTATAATTATACATACATTGCTGGATTTGGAACATTGCAACGGCATATGTTCTGCGTTTTCGGGCATAAAGATTTCGGAAAGTGAGAATTCGGAGATTGAGCCTATAAGAAGCTTCCCTTACGAGCGGTTATGTTAAAAAATAAATGCGCTTTTTCTTGTGCCATTCGTTTGAAATGAGCATGAATCATGAACGTGATCTAAACATTTTGAGCGTTATAAATGCGAACTGTTCTGCAATACTTAGTTGTAAAATACGAACTGTACGAACGCGTAACTTTAGTTTGCTCTCTCTACTTGAAACACTTTATTAATTAACTTCTCCTGAATACTGAATTTAGAACTGCAATAGAAATCAGAAGCAGAATACGGATAGAAAGAGCAAAGCACTTGTCCAAAAATACACAACAAACACCACAAAATAACTACGCTCGTTATAGGTGAAGATAGTCGAATTTTGGATTCTGTTTAGGGGCTCTAATTCTGTTTGAATCTGAATGTAGATGAACATAAAATGAAGCCGAACACCCTGTACGCTCCAAAACAAGCTAAAGAATTATATTCTAAAACCTTTACCCTCTAGGTTATTACTTGGCTAGGGCTAGGATCCGAGTAGCGTAATTGTAATTAGACAGACATGTCTGTGGCCTCCCTTCTTCCCCCTGTGTATTAGTGCAGGCCTGATTTTTAACTTTAATGTACTTAATGTTATATGTGTGTACCTACACAATTGCAATATAAATACAATCGCGTAACTGGAAACTGGAGAACAGACAGCTTGCCAATATTATTTGCGTATGATTACGCAATACATGCATTCTCATATTGTTATGCTCAATTTTCTACTGCGCTGAATTACATAATAACAATATTTGCCATGCTCTGCATGAATTTCATTTTATACCGAATAAAAGAGCTGCAAAAAAGTAATTGCAACACAGAGAAACTTCGTAATTGTCAAGAAGCGAAGAAATAATTCCACATTTAAGGACAGCTATATATAGATGTTTTGTATTCTTTAGAATTCGGCAATTACCTATGTATTTTGTTACCAAATTCAAAATTAACTCATACTCATATTAGACAATAGGGATGCTTATAGGATGTTCGTGTCTGTTCGTGTGGGACATTTCCGAGATCCAGCGCTAGCTAGAATATATAGCATATGGATGTGTATGTATGTTAGGTCATAGGTAGCAGTCACGCTTTTCGCTAGATGCGCTTATAAGCACTTGGTATACCAGCAGGTTCCAGATAAAGCCCGATTCGCAGAGTCAGAGGAACATAACATAACACATAACACTTCGCCGCCTAATATGAGCAGGTCAGCAGGTATTTCCTTTGCTTTACATTAGAAGCCCGGAATATAATATTCATGAGTCCGGAGTAGTTATAGTTATAATGTAAAGAGGAGTTAACTGATTATAAGACGCAATAGCATTTAAATCCTAATATCAACTAAAGTTTACAATTTTTTTTTATCAAATACCATAACTAACCTAGGACAACAACAGAGCGCAATACGCGTAGGAACAGGAACTACAGAACCCAATGTTTATAATTTGCGTTATTGGAAGCACGGAATATCAATAGGAAGAAGCGCTTGGTGTATGTAAGAACAATAAATATATGCCGGGAGCGCAATAGTGCGACTCGCGAGTCCACAACACCTAATTTTGCCAAGGAAGTTTCATACGCAGTAAGCTTGCGCTGATATTTAGTATAGTTAGTGTAAGTACATGCAGTTATTATTATTGCTAGTATAGTAGCGACACACAACTGTGTACGTACATAACTAGCTACTGCTACTTGTATTACTGTTCACTGAACTGAAATGCAATTTCCAGGAACTGATACAGTTTTACTACGTTCGTACGTGTGAATATCAATAAAGTTGGCATGAATGAAAAGTTGAGCAATCTGTAAACGGGTATTGTGATTTAAGAAGAGGTTCTCAAGCAGAATGTTTAATACAATAAAGTACTAATTTACTACTTACACAGAAACTACTACATACTTAGCATAGAAGGCATTATGGCAATTATAATAGGAATTCATGTCATAGCGGCGAAAAACGATTGAGGACAATCCTAAATATTAATACTTAATTTATTAACCTGATTTTACCTTCAGACGGGACCGAGTGTTAATATTTCCTTCTCGTCTTTTGGTTTTAGCCTCAATTGTAGTGTAGTTGGCCTCTATTGTTTTGGCCGCTTTGACGTGCTACCTTATAAACGAATGATCCAACATTTTCAAATAGTAAGTACAATATATTGAGAAGCTGTTGTTGTGGTTTCTAATATTTCAGATGGAACAACTATTGGTAATGTGGTAATGTCGTCATTATGCTGGGACAGTAGTGTAGTGTTTTTCATTTTTTCTTAGTAGCTTTGTCCCTTTTTTCTGCAATTCTAATTTTCTCCAGAGCCTCTCTAGCAGTCATTTTCTGCGGAACTATGTCTACAATAAAAAATAAAACAGGAACAAAATATAATTAGTGTGGATTCAAATCAGAAATTATTATGGGTCATGTCATCGGCAGCACCAGTGGACAGTGATCTAGCCACTAGCGAATAGGCCAGCCATTTTGTCCTACGAGAAGCATTCACTATTTTGCTAACTCCTCATCCTATGATACCGGAGGGGATGCCACACTCACTTTTGAGTTGGCGGCTTGAGGAATTTGAATGTGATAAGTACGACTATGTAGAACACTTAAAACATGTCCTTCACGTTTACACGACGGCGTTCTACTCCTTCATGCTTTCACATAGTGAATGTGTTATTGGTTAGATTTAGATGCTCGGCCCAGCAATTCAAAGCTGAGTAACACATACCAGATTTAAATTAATGTAACTAAGATTTGAATTCATGTAACCAACTACAATGAATGGTGTGACACAAACTCATGCAGAGTCCCATTACAAATACGCCAGAGTTCAAAACTAAGTGAATGCGGCATCGGAAGTTTGCAAAACCATGGGATTATTTTCCTGGTCAAAGTGCCTGGCCTCCAGTAGTGGTGAGCAACATTATAATGCACTGTATATTGGCCTGATCAAAGCATTAACACTTAAATGTAAGTACATAGTTCGAGCCCGTGTACCTTTCAAGAACTCTAAATTCTCGTCTCGATCAACCAGGTCGGCTAGGTCCTTATAATCAATGACGTTCTTCCTTGGATTAGCTTCCAGAGAGACAGCTTTTGCTGCCTCGCTCGCCATGTGCTGGACGAACATCTCCTGTAAACAATGATCGACAGAATTAGTTAAGCAACAGCACAAATTGTAGTCATTGTTAGTGAACTTGATTTATTATTGCATAGTTACGGTTCATAAACAGCGCATGTTTAAAAATGCATCAGTCAGAGTGCGACCAATGTGTGAATCTATTTGCAAGTTACCACATAGCAGCAACACATATTTTGTCCTACAGCAGCGTAGCGCATCGGGTGGGCCTGGGGCCTATACGTTCGATCAATAATCAATACCCTTACCGTAGCCTTCGTGATGACGTACAGGGCATCACTCCCGACGATTTCTACCTCAGGCGAGAACTTCATGATGCTCCGAACTCGGGTTTGCGGAAGACTGATTTCCTCCTGACCCTGATGAGCCGTCATACCCGTTGCGGATGAAGTTTGACCTTGAAGAGACGATCCCGCTCCATCAGATACGGAATTGGAACTCCCCGAACTTTGACCTGCTGCTTCTCTCCGGTTCATCTTAATTCCTCTTTCAACAGTTGCTGACCTTGACCCAGATTAAACGAACAAGGGATGAGCAGAAGTGCACCGACCAAGAAGGATGACGAGTGACACAAGCAACAAAAGTCCAGTCACCAGCTATGCTCTCGCTACACACAGACACGACACACGACACACGACCAACAGAACAGCCAGACAACAAGCAACGCCACTCGAACTCGAATCAAGCTCAGGCTCTAAAAACCATGCTCTCATTATTCTAGGCAAACGGCACGGATGGGCTTATGGTTCAGCCGTTTACCGCCAGTCTTGGTCTCCCTCCAACATTGCTGGGCTCGCGAGCCCAGCAATAATGTTGTGGGACAGAAACAGAAGAGCGACAATCTCACCATGTTATTTACCCAGCTTAACCTCCTGAGGCTGTCAAGTGAAATTGTGTATGTGCAGTTCGCCTGATGCTACCCGCCAGAATGGGAAATCCAGGATCAGAAACGGCCGAGGCCTTTTTTCAGAGTTTTTAAACGCATATTCGACCTTTTTTGTCTTGCAATAGGTTTTCTTATGTAACTGGCTACAATAAATATGAAAAAAATACAAATCCGAAAAAACCGAATTTCCGGGTTACCCGGGTATTATACAATTTAGCCGCCAGTTTGATATTGGAAATCGTTAGTGCATGTGAAATGAAGAAGATTGACACATTGGTCGACCCGGTTGACCCATAACTTACGGAGTAATCTAATTTTGAAGTTCTGAAGAAGGTCAACTTCCGAGGTCAATTGCTACCGATTGCGTAAACTTGCGATCGACATATATATGTCAAATTGAAGCTACAGACCTCCTCTACAAGATACCACATAATTTGGTCTGCCGGGACATGCCGGGGGGCAGGATTTCTTTCTGTAAACGATTCAGGTAAAGAAAATCATAGGTCGGCAACTGTGATTCATTATTGTAAGTTAGGTTAGGTTTCCCGAAACGCTCGTAATTTTGAATAATTCTAGTTAGGTTAGGTTAGGGCTTATTGAAAGCCCGCAATTTTCACAACGCTATTTTGTCCCATTTTAAATATTTAGACTCATCACAAATCACAATCACAATAGACAATTACCGATTAATATTCACTAAATCACTTAATAGCCACTTTAACGTTAATGTCATGAATAAAATCCCGTTGTTTTAAGTAGATATCGTTGATTTTTAGTAGAATTTGTTTTTGCTTAAAAATTAAATTAATTTTATCATAACAAAAAAAATCACAAACTAAAAATTAATTTCTTTTTACGATTTCAAAAAAACAAACAAAAAAAAAACACGGGTTTGTTCTTTCCTGATTTCGAAAGGCATTATTGTTTTCACTAAGTTTATGCAAATTATTATTATTTTTTTTTAGTATTCCATATATACATTCCATCAAATCCATCAAATCCATCAAATTCCATCAAATCCATTCATCAAATTATTTTAGTAACGTTTAAATAAAACAAGCTAAAAATTGGCACACGTTTAGGGATCAATGTTAGCAATCGCATGGTGGTTTTGATTTTTTGATTTTTGAATATATTTTGCAATTGGAACATAATAGAAGTAAATTGTTGAAATACAGGGTTGAGGCGACGTATCTCGTCATTATTAACCGGAGCCAGAGCAGAGGCCTTGTGCATTGTGGAACTTGATGGGCATCTACACGGCTGTATAAGAACTAGGCCCTTGAATGCACCAGAATACGAACGTGGAGAAAGCACGGAGCACAACACACACGGAGTTAACCGGGTTTTTGTTTTCTGTTTTCGTCCGTCATCCTTTCTGTGTCCGTTGTCAGTTGTCCGGTCACAGCCATCGAGCTACCGGTGAACTCTAAACTCCGTTTGAAACCTAATCTTGTGCGTCAGTTCGAGCTGACGAGCAGATTGATTGTGGTCAAGTGGCTAAGGAGATCCACATTTGAGATTTGCCATAATGTCCGGACGAGAAGGTGACCAATAAATACAACATACAATACATGTTAATAATTAATACCATAATCTATCATCTATCGTTGATTGTGAAGTAATTTTGTACATATACAAGATACTCCGTCGCCTCCGGCTTTTGCTAACCGCGCATTTAATCACTAGAAAACGAATGGCGGCCATCAAGTAACCATAAATTGTAGAAAAGATAGGAATGGAGGATAGCGCATAGTGCGTATTTGTAGTAGCGTGGGATTGGAGGTTCAGATTTGTTGCAAGCAGAGCAGAGGCGGGAGCTGTTTAAGTTTGCATTGGTTTCACTAAATCTTAATATTTCCCTTCTGACTTCCATGACTTGAAATTGAGTTAAAGTTGAAGCGATTGAGATATCTTGTATGTATTAGGTATCTAGCTAACAGTGATTGAATCTTGATTCCCGTTAATGCGTTGTGATAAATTAGTGTGAGTGTTTTAGCTTGTTGTCAGAGAAAGCAGCATTGTTTACGAATTTTCTGTAGTCAAGAAATCTGTGAATTTGAGACTTTCCGTTGCTTAGCACTTTTTTTGCAGAATTGACTTAAATGAGAGGTGACCCGTTGAGTATGAACCCGTGACCTCAGTGACCCCAAGTTCGAACTTGTCCTTACTTGTG
The DNA here is from genome assembly GCA_034693865.1 of Ceratophysella sigillata. Taxonomy (NCBI): domain Eukaryota; kingdom Metazoa; phylum Arthropoda; class Collembola; order Poduromorpha; family Hypogastruridae; genus Ceratophysella; species Ceratophysella sigillata. The sequence continues at coordinate 7,391 of JAQFXY010000244.1, forward strand.
GTCTTAAAAATTTATGTTGAAAATTTCAGGTCAACTTGTTGAGAATAACTCGAGTTATCGTGTCCACGGACGGACATGATTTCAAATTCAATAGTAATTTTATAGTTGTTCCTAATATGTATTCTTATATTTGAGAGACGTAAAGTCAGGGCTCAAAACAACGGTCACGGTATCGGGTCGATTGTACCTAACGGTGCCCAGCGAGCACGTTTTTGTATCCACCAAAGGGAAAAAGTGTAGGATTTTGTATCCAAACCTAACCTACCTAACCTTTTATATTTGGTAGATACAAAAACTTTCCGCTGGGCCCCATTAGGTACAAGTGAACCTGATTAATTTGTGCTTTTGATATTTATTTGATAAATACCCATTCTTTAACTAAGCGAACCTTTTGTAGTATTTTCCATGATCTTTTTCATCGTCTTGAAATAGTATTATACAATCCTGGTTGGTGTTACTGTTACTCCTTTGGGAGTTTGGAAAAGTATAAACTTCGTAGTTCTAAGTATGAAGTAAGTACGTTGTGGACCCACAATGGACCTATGGCATGGCATGGCTATGTAGCTGAGGTAGGTACGGGCAATCCGCGAGACGCCAGACGGACAAAAGTTATGACACTCGTCAGCGGTTACCGCTGCCTAAGGTACACGAACTTATGGACAATGTAGGTATACTATGCACTCTTCTCCAAACTCGCAAAGGGGTAATACCAATTCACAAGACTGCACGCATGTATGATATGCATGCAAATATCATGATCCCTTTTATACGTACCATACCATGGTTTTTTCGATCATGTTATACTACAATCCATTATGTATTATGTTACAATCCTACATGTTTTCATGCTATTTTTTATGGTTTCATTTGATCAACAATTTGAGAATTGACTTGACTTCGTTCGACTTTTTCAAATACCTAATTGAATACAACGAGTTAATCGATATTGTTGATGTTTTCAAGGTTTTGAAAAGATTGCGGTTGATTATTCGAAATCTCAGATAATGTTTTAATCTTTTGTTGTTGATCTTTTTCTTCTACGTCAATTTGTACAACATGGACATTCAGTATACAGTACTCTATGAATAAATGAAAGTGAATACCGTGACATTTATCATTACAGACACTTCATAACATACGTTTAAATAGTAAGTACTTACATGTAATTTCGTTTTTGAGGAAGCTGCGTTAGAGGGAAAAGTCATGTCCCTGGTATATAGGATGAAGTAGCGCTGGACCAGCTTAGTAAGTGCATTAAGTGGTTGCAAAATACGAAGAAGGTATAGTTTGTGATGTTCATTTTCAGTGCGTTGTATTTCTTAGTAACTGTAGGTATAATAAATAAAAGTAAACGATATTTGTTCTTTTCATATTTTCAGGTGGTAAGAAGAAGCCTTTGAAGGCACCTAAGAAGGATGCTAAGGAAGTAGATGATGTAAGATTTGTTCTTGTTAGTTTCACATACGCGCTTTACGTTTGCACAATATTTTACAATCAATTGGGAGTCGATTCAAAAGATACTCCTTGACCTTTTTGTGCTTAGGACGAGTTATTACGCAGAGAGAAGGCACGGCAGGATCAGAAGAAACTGGATGAGATGAAGACGAAGGCTGCACAAAAGGGGCCTCTGTGTAAGCAAAATATATACATTATGCAAGATTCACCTGCTAATACAATACTTGCGGTTGCAGTAGCTTAAATGTATATTATAAATTTTTGAATAAAATTATGTCGTGTAAGAATGACATACTTAATACTTAAGTATTATGTTATATATTTTAACTTCGAAAGCTTCACGCTAATTAAATAGCAGACATAGATACCTTAACTTGTAGTATTACGTAGCGCCAGTGCCCGGATTTAAATCTGACTTTACACATGGTTGCATTTACTTAGTCCCGACCCGAGGATGATTTTACTTAATAAACAGCTACTGATGAATAATGTAATCGCCAAACGAGATTAGCGCTCGGCTCTGGGCTGTTGTCTAGAAACGGACTGAAATACTATGTACTATGTAATGTCAGAATCTGAACGAAATTCTCTCGGTTTTCATACCTACTGGTTGTTTTGCTGGGAGTCACTTGAAACATTTGGTTTCTGTGCTCGTAGGTGGTAGTGGTATCGTATATGATATTAGTGTTTAGTCTTGATGTATTTGATATTGATTTACATACTTGCGGATTAAGACAAATCCTGTTATGTATTTCCAAAACATGCGTTTATATAAATGACTTAATTCTCTGTCTTTTCTAGCTGGGGGTGGAATTAAGAAATCTGGAAAGAAGTGATCCTGTCTCATCCGTCGTACCAAAAATGTGTTTTGCGTGTTTTGTATTACTTTAAAAGAAATTGTAAAGCTATCTATTTTTTACCTCGGCCTATGTGAGCAAATAATTGAAAAAAATGGCAATTCTTATGCTCATCTTTTAATTAATTTCCTTGTAAACATCTTCAGGAGCTGGGAATAAATAGAACAAACACAGTTAATACAACTTTCAAGTGTTGTTTCTTTCCACTTCTTCACTCTGCATGATTTGACATTAGCAGGAATCAGTGAATAATCGTTATTTATAGACTTTCACTTCATTACTCAATGCAGTAACTTTGAAACAGTTCTTTTCTTGTTTTTGCTAAATCCTCATCCTCGCTTCATAGTTCATCCCAATTCCAGCCCAGCTGTACAGAGTCAGTGCCTTGGAACTCCTTGAACTTGAGATATAACTAAGTAAATGTTTTCTAAATAACAAAAAAATGACTATACAGAGACAAACTATGTTTTTTGTGTCTCCACCCCCACAAGAGCAGAAGATCGGCTCTGGATGAAGGAAAGCAGTTGGTTTATGGAAACGCATCTGTCATGTGCTCATCGATAGAATGTAGGTATTTACATTTGCATAGAATTTTTCATTTCAGTAAATCAGATTCGTAACGCCTTTAAGGAACCTTTTCATAAATTTCATAGTGGACTTCCTTGAGTGAAATCCAGTAGACAATACAGGGGGTGTTTATTTAGACTAATTTGATAGTGTGCCAATGGGGAGAAATTATCTTGCGTGCGGATGGGCATTGAGCAAGTAATTATCCACATGGACGAATTAGTGGTTGAATATTGAACCACGTTTACGCATCTTTATAAGATACCATTAGCATATAATTCAACAGAGCTGCCTAAAACGAAGTGTGCTGCCGAATATTACAGGTAAAAATTGCATTGTGAATCATACAGTATTGTTCAACATTTCACGCAATAGCTGCTCATAAGGAAATGCGAAACTACTAGCCACCCGATCGTGCACATTCCCGTAGTTTCTTTTACACGATAGACTTACTTTTGAAATGTGGATGTGGAACTTCGAAGATCGTTGAACTCTTATTGTGAAGTTAATTATTTAAGCTACTTTTCCTTGGACTGGATACCTCTTACTCTTACCATTACCATTGTACCCGTTGCTTGCTACAATTCTGAAAGTTAAGTGAATGTTAGTTTTTGGTGACGCAGTCTGGTCTGAACGAGAGCTGTATATCTATCTAGCATACGTAAATGTGCCTACTTCAGAATTGGGAAATAATTCGGAGCGGAGTTTTTTAGTTAAACTACAAGTTTTATTAACAATTTATCACAGTTTGCAGTCCGGTAGGCACGCTGCTAAAGTTCGTAAGGGTAGGTTGTACGTTGTACATGATACATACCAATACCTAACTTAATGTCTTATGCTGTGCGCTGTCAATTTGTACAATTCCCACTAATTACCGGTAACAATATGCTGTAGAATGTAGAATATTTAGCTGACAAGCCGTTAATCTGAAACCTCTATATTGTAACAAACAGAACAACAGTACAAAGTTATAAGAGCTATTTATTCAACCAGAAATTGTCATGTTCTTATTCAACCCATGTAGTTCAGTTGAGTGTTGATTCCAATGGTAATATTTCTCACATTAGGAATTCTTTACAACGCAAATAAATAAACCGATTTCAATTTACATGGCTTGTATTCAATCCACTCAAACTTGAATGCTAGCAGAAGTTGGAACGATTTGAATCCTGTAGCTCTGATTTGTGATCTGTGCGGAGATTGTGAAACGCTTTTTAATTTTATTTACAAATTGTGGTGGAAAGTGGACGAATGCCGCTCGGCTATTTTGCCTAAAAATTGATGCACAAATACTAGACTTTAGATTGTATAGGACCGTCGTCTTTTCCTTGTACGGCAAAGCTTTTTCAGAGTGTGTTATTCTATTTCAACCTGATCTCCGCTTACTCAACAATGGAATCTTATACTGACGCTAGTCTGGCAACGGGTCGGGTATTTGGGTGACACGTACCCGATACCCGACCCGACTCAAAAAATATCGGATCGATTTTTTAGATTCGAACCGGAGTATCCGCACCCCACCGTTGTACTTGCAATCAGAATAGGTTCTGGTTCAAGTTGAAATGCTCAATAAACTAATGACTTCTTGTACAATAGACCCGGAGAATGGCTGAGGTAGAGTCCAGTCGATCTCCAGAGGTTACGACCGAACAGAAGGATTCATTCGAAGACAAGAAGGGCTTTCCAGAGGCAACACAAAGCCCAGAAAAGCTCACTACGACTACGAGTGTAGACAAGGAGTTCAAACATGGCAATGCACCGCCATCCGCAACATTGGAAATGGGCATTGACATTGGTGATGGGAAAAAGTTAGAAATTCTGGATGCACTAAGATCGCCGAGCCCAAGTGCACCTATTTCTACTGGAACCCTTCATAGAAACGAAGTGCTTCAAGGGACCCGTTTCGGTAAGCATAGTTCGTTTACTCGTATTTAGTCGTTTATTCCATTGGGCTGTTTTTAATTTCGGTTAACTCACAACGCATGAAAGTCGCATTTAATACTTGTCGTTATGAAAATAGTGGGCTTCAGTATATGTATTTACTTATTTTTAATGAAAGGTACCTACTTACACAGCGAAACCCATGCCTTGCCTTCGAACGACTGGTTGTTGGTTAATGACATTACGCATTTTTGAACAGAGTCCAAGAAGATGACGAGTGTCCATTACACGACATTCCTTTTGGGTTTCAGGCCAATTAGCCGGTACCCTAGGCTCATTTTTCATTACATCCTGTCGCTCTTCAGTGCTAACAGCATCTTCTGACATGCAGTCTGTCCCATCCGGTATTTCTGCATAGTTTTACTCGGGTTACTGCATTAGTAGCATCAGTAGCATAGAATTCTGTACAATACAATGTGCGAAGACATGGAATTGAGTCTGTACGTCATTCAAAACTAGTTGAGTTAAGATTATCTCTGGTAGCGATACATGGTTTATTTGAATCGAGGTCAGTTGCCTTATTCCACAAAAATATTATGAACTGTAAACAAGCAAGCCCTAAAAGCTTTCCATTCATATTTGCTGTTTATTGGAAATGAAACAATGGAGTATGTTTTGTGTTTATCAGTTCCTTTTCCTTGACGGACTAAAATAAACGGCTCTGCCCGCAGCGTGTTCGACATCCATTAGCATCTTTCGGATAACCATATACCGAACCACAATTGTCGAATTCATTTACACGTATCCAACGAACAGCTTTTGAGAAGGCCGCATTACGGTTCACTACTTTTCGCCGTAGTAATAAAAATTGACTGACGAACTAGTGTCATGGGTTCAGTTATCGGCTTTTTCACACATTGTTTAATCCAATCCACTTGAAGCGCGTACAAGAGAATTAGCAATCCCGTTGCCTTTTCGCCAAATATTATCCAACTTGGTAACGGGAAGGAATGGTTGCTGGATATATCTGCATTGTAAATATATTTATGCGTGCGGGTGACCTTATCCGCCAATCTTTACGACAGTAGCGATTAGCGATATCACAAACCTCAAGCAGATTCACTGGGATTCGAACTGTCGTTATCAGCAGGGAGCTCTATTTTGGATCCATATCTTCAAAAATAAACTATTGACACTGTGTTTTTGCGTGTTTTCCGTAGGTTTTCCCAAAGCAAAAATAAAAGAGTCTCTTGTCCATTAAAAAAATCTATAGCCTCGTAAATCCAGCTCAGTAATATTAGGTCTTTGATGTGAATTCATGGTTACGCTTCGTGAAACCGGGTGCTTTATTAATAACCAATCGAAATGCTAGTTACACACACACTTCCCGATAAAACGTACTCAAAAAGATCACAAATAAACACCAGATTCTCGTATCATGTTCCGCAAACTTAAAAATTTTCGACATGTGTTATTCATGGCAACGTGCCCAAGTTATTATGAGCCGTATCCACCCTGTCCCATACTCCAAACCAAGAACAATTCCGTAAAGGATTTCCAAAATGATAAGTACAGTGCTTAGTGCTGAGTATCCTGCTCTGCTCCTACGACTTTTGTATTCATATTCATATTCATAGAGCTTCTTCTTTAATAGTTATCGAGGAATATCTGGGTTGACGGATAACTAATGAACAGAAAATCACTTAATTGTTTCCGGTTGCCAGAAAAATATGTTATTACATGTGAAGCAACGACAATCCCTTGAACTATTCGTTTCTAAACGCTTTGAACTTTCTTATGTAATTCTCGAATCAATGCTGACTTTTAGACCAGAAATGTCTTATGGGATGCCCATGGCTGTCCGTCCGTCCGTCTGTCCGTCCGTCACGTAATAAATACACCCACCTGGGACTTAAACAGCCTTTAAAATAAAAGTTTCATAAGTTAGTACCATTTTATATAGGGACAATCGAGCAATTCTGTGGACTTGAATCCAAACATGGAAACGAGTATGGATTTACAAAAGGCGATTTTGATTTTATTGATATTGATTGGATTTATATACGTCATATGTAAATCCCTTTGATTAAATTTGATTGGATTTATATACGTCATATGTAAATCCCTTTGATTAAATATGATTGGATTTATATACATCATATGTAAATCCCTTTGATTTTTCATTGGATTTATATACGTCATATGTAAAACCCTTTGATTAAATTAGATTTGAATTATATACGTCATATGTAAATCCCTATGATTAACTCAGTCTTGTTATATAATACATATGCTGGTGTATGTAATCGCCTTTCTGGTCCCGAGATGCCGTTAGGCAGGTTTTTAATATGATTAATTCAGTTAACTGACTGATTTTATGCAATGATTTACTTGCCAGCTTGGTTTCATCCCGACATTCACTTGAATTCCTTCCTTAACCATTTTATAAACTTTACCTTCGCATAACTTTCACCTGAAATACCAGCGAGTGTTCACGCTTCGTTGGCTTGGATTTAGAATCCCAACGGATACTTATTTGAACTGGAATATTACATAATTCAGCTTCAGTGAACAAGCTTATGGCATTGGTTCTAGTAACAACTGGCTATCCGGGCGTTGATTAATATGGTCCAGATTCATGGATTACATAATACCACGACCTGTCAGAGGTAAACAATTCTGCCCATCAATCTTCCACGCTTCAGACCTGGAACGGAAGACGGTGGTAGGGCCAGACACTAGAATATCCCATGTCAGACTGTTTGACAGCCTCTTCCCCCACGCACCAATATTGGTTTTATTTCCCCTGCTGTATTGAGCTATCCGTTGTTAGCTAGCCGATCACTCTGCAATTATCGCGACAATTCGTCGCATGGTACGACAATCACGTAGTTTTGAGTTGATTTAACTACAGATCTGATGATATCGCGTGTCAATAGCGATACGGCGAATGCATGACCTATCAATTATTTCCATATTTCATATACCTTATATAATAGGATCCCAACCGGACAAATGAAATTCATACGTAACGACCGCTAACGTAATGAAGGGCTAATATGACAAAAAATATTCTTGTGTCTGACCAAAGGGTCAAATTTGGATAACTTCGACGCTCGGGAGGTTGCTTGATAGGTCACCTGACTCGTGTTGGAGCTGCGGCTATTTTCAGTTAGTTAACGTAGTCCAAGTCTTTAAAAGCACTTAGCGAATTTGGTACGGTTTCTAAATTCTGAAGTGAAATCGGCGTAGAATCCAGGATTGCACAGAGCACTGGATGGAAAGACATTTATTCCCATGTTGCACTGAATCCGAGTCTTGGACTTGGACTTGGTTTCGATTCGGGCGACAGAGCAAGAAGAATGGGTCTCCCCGAATTCTTCCTCTCATGCAAATCACTCCTGACATTGAAAACATCCAACTGTTGACTCATGAATCACTCCGTCTGACATCAATTATTGAGCAATGAGCTCAGAATCCAAATAGTAAATGACATGGGACTTCTTGGCAGAAAAATAAAAGAGAGCTGCAGGTGTTGTGCAATGAGTGATATTTTTGAAACATTTGTTTTTATGAATATTTTTTGGCAGCTAAAAAGAAGTTTGAAGGGAGGAGAGGTTGACAATTTTTCATATTCTGTCTCAGGTCTCGCTTGAGTTACAAAAATTGACAGTTACAGACCAAGGGATGTGGCATAGTTTTCATTGGTTCCGTGAGAGCCAATCCAATCTGGATATTTTTCCGGGTCTGCTTTAGACCGCTCGTAACAAATAATTTCTCGAAAATTAAATAATTAAAATTAAATGTGATTTACGAAGGCTACGAAGCGTTTTACGAATTGCATTTTTTAAAGAAATATACTTGCTTCCTTTTCGTAAGGTTGTAAGCTGCACAGAAACAACGTAACAGCTCATTGCTCATGCTAGCCATTAAGATTACCGATAAGGCGTACCCCAGCGCATTGGTTAATTTACATCTACATACCACGCCAGAAAGTTTATGAAAGAATTTCTGCCTTTTTGCGATTTCCAGAGTTTTAGGATCAATCTAAACGGACGCCCCAATTGCTGTTAAGCTGCTAAAATCTCCTTTCAAGTGCAACAAATCTCTCGTCAAATTATCAGTGACTGTGTGGAGCGTGCTTCTAAAAGACATCGAAAATCTATTCAATAAAATCAAGGCAAACATTGAGGATTGTTGAATTTTTATACTGAAAGCAGGAACTGAAAATAATTAGGGAAAGTGATGACGCATATAAGCAGTTAACCTAATCCATTTGAAATTGATCGATCATGTCATGTCAAAGTCCGACCTAATTCGATTTGAATAAATGGTTCTGGTTTTGTGCAATCATGATTTATGATGCGACTAATTATGGCCTAAGATTCGGATACAAGTAATTACCTCACTGATACATATGGCGATATGCGGACTCAATTTGAGCTTCAGCTAAGCAGTGTACAATAGAATTATATAGATCCATTGAATTAATGTAATAAGGAGATGGGCATGAGAGCTAGGCTGCTGATGGTCCCTCCTAGCCCAATGGAAGCATTTGCCGGGTTTTCCCGAACTCCCTTGTTCGAGACTCCGGGATGGCCTTGCCATGCATGTGCCAAATTCATCTTTGACTACTTTACACGAGAAGCTAGAAGGACTGGCTGTCAAACTAATTTAGAAGCAAAGCCCCTGACTTGACTTCATTATCACTACTTACAACAAGGGGGAAGCTGGTATAAAAAACTAAAAACAACTAAAACCCGAGTCACTATACACTGAGCACTGATAGACGGGCAGAAGATGAAAATTCGCCTGTTTTTTTTCCTTCATGGACTGACTCCCCTCATTTCCTTCTTTTTTTTACAACTATCAGAGATTCACACATGCTATCTTATGATCATCATTACTTTATCGCACCCAACTACTACAATGAAAGGCCCGGGAGCTGCTTCTCCACGAGTCCAAACACTATTGTAAATATGAAAAAACTCAGGATCAGTCGTGCTGTAGATTTTGAGATGGGAATCGTGGCTTTACTTCCGTCTTCCCACCAATATTCCCGATTATTAATTAGGCTGTCGTCTTCCTGAGAGACTGGTTCAACATGTACCTGTAGCACTACCATGTACTATTTTCATTTCCGCAACTTACACATCCCAGTCTTCAAAGTATATTTTGAGTCTTTTTAAGCTTTTGAGTTTTGAGTGAAGTTTTGTCAAGTGTCCATTTCTGGCTTTCTGCTGGAGAATGTCAACAAAAGGAATTCGAAGAGGATCCACACGCTATAGCTCTCGTCGAAGAAAATGTAAATACCGTTATCCCGTTATATTTATCCGCATTAATTCAGCTGTGCGTGCATCTTGTACAGAAACACGTTCAATGCTCTGCTTCGTTTCTTCCATTAGCTGATCTCTGAATGTCGAATAGGAAATATCGTGGGTGCCTTAGGCTACTACTACGGTTGGGTATTCTTTGCCGTATGTACTTTTAATTGCTGGTCAACTCTTTTGGAAGAGCTCTGTAGAATTAATATTTGGCTTTATTTTGTGCGTCATTTTAGTGCAATCCGTATTTAATTGTGTATTTTTTTAAAGAAAACTAGAACTGTATGTTAGAGTAAGAAGGGCTCACGAGGTGTTACTGTTATAACTACGCCAAGATTCAATAAAACATAACATAGGTTTGGAACATAAATGCATAAATACGATTGGGAATGAAATCAAAGTATACGTTAGGCAACATGCAATTGCTTACTGTCAGAAATTCAAGGGTTTAGCAAACAGTAGCCTCATAAGCTGGGGTGGGCCTTCCTTCAGCCCGGCCGGGCTAGCGATGTGGAAATGTGCCAGTGTCAGCGGAATTCTTGCTGATTGTTGGTCTGGAACAGCTCCGTCAAAGATAATCTCATAAACTCCAATTTACCGTAGATTTTGCAGATTGATTTGAGATGAATATGAGCATCAGTGGAACCAATAGCAAATAGCACTGTGTTCTTGTGTCCGTATGAAACTTAGCACAATACAATTACTAACACAATGTCTACATTTTTACCTGGAAAACACAAATTCCAATTTTTTCCGATTAGCAAGCGAATCGCTGCAATGGAATATCGAATCATCAATGCAATAGTTTACAGCTGCGTTATTTTATAATAACTACTGTCAAAACAATTTGGCCTAGGATTCGGTATGCTCAAATAATTTCGTTAAAAAATCAACCAAAAAATAATGCGGTGTCCCATGGCCGCTGCGCTGTCGCAGAATGGGAAGGCAGATAACTTGAAAACAGTTTTTAACAAAGGTTTTGATGTTGCTTTACTCGACCCAATTTTTGAAACAATTGTAAAATAAATTATTGTTTAAAGCAAAACGAATCAAATAAATGTGAAAACATAAGAAGTTTTGTGCGAGCATACCGTGAATTTGCCACAGATCCGCAGTTTGATAAAGTGTATCCACACTTACTTGAATGAATTGTAAATTCTGACGTGATTTTGTAAAAATGTAATCAATATCTATTTCAATCGAGAAAGCACTCGATTATTCATTAACCTTAAGATGCTTCTACGATTAGAAACTCGATATGAGTTAACAATGGTCCTGTCCAGAATCAGTTCTGATTCGACTGGCAATGGACTAAAAGAGATCTGGAGCAGGACTGCGACTGCTACTACTTATATTTCGAAGCACGCCAATATAGCTAAACTAATAATAGCTAAAGCCAAAATAGCTAAACAATTATAGCTAAAATAAAAATAGCTAAAGAGTAAAAGAAGCTAATTTGGTTAGGGTTTTGTATGTATGGTACCTCTGTGCATAATACTGATGAAAAAACACAAGACGTAATGAAGGCACGGTTCACTCCTATCATTTTGAAGTTTCTTTTGTTTATGCTAAGTAATCTTGGACTTCTGTCTAAGAATGACAATGAGTGGCATTATGCTCAGATGCATGCGCAAATTAAGCTGTTTACGTATCTCTTGATCTCTTGATCTCTTCTCTTGTTTTAATCTGTTAGGTTTAAATAAGTAATCTCAGTTATCTTGCTGAGTATATGAACTAAATCGAAACGTTAGAAAAATATTGTGTTGCCCAATATGCAGGCAAAATTTTAAGATACTAAATAAGCGAGTGACAAAAGATTCATTTAGAAATGCATTATCTGTGCTGAAAACAAATAATGTATGCAGGGGAAGGAGTTAATGCTCATGTTTTTAAAGGTCTTTACGTCAAACTCAATTTACTGAATGAATTAAATTACATCTGATTGTTTAAAGTGTATACAAATAGTGCACTGATGTTAGTAACAGGTTTTGATACCGATAATGAAATATAAAATTCAAATAAATAATATAATAAATAACGATGTTCGTGAAATGAAATTATTCAGATTTGACATTATTAACGTGATTTCACATCTTAATGTTGGTACGACGTAGGAAGTAACGTTTCAATTAAGACATAATGCCATGACGAATGAAGAAACCGATCAAGACGATGAGGTAAAGTGCAAAGATCATCAGTGACAGCTTGACGTGAAAGTTAGCTTCCTTGATAAATTGTCCAGCTTCTTCCCAACAACTCAAGCCGTTGTTCCTGGGCGGCTCAGCTACCGCGTTTGAGACAATCGTGGTGTGCGCCTTTGGAGCTGCAGGCTCGGCAATCACAACTTTAGGCTACAAAATTGTAATAAAGTTTAATTATTCCGAAGCTTTAATCCGATAGATAGTTATAAACAAAATTGAGAATTCGTACCAGCAGAGGCTCATTCTCGTCCATGCCCGGTTTGAAACAGTCCGAAGCTCGGATCATGGAAATACCTCGTGGATTCATCTTGGTAGGAAGGCCGTTTGCCTGAAACGGAAACAACACAAATTACTGTTTAATTTTGAAAATTTTGGTACCTACCAAAAAAAAGTACGTATTAGAAACGATTTAAAGAATTATAAAAAATGAAATTAGTTTGTGCTCATTTTGTTTCTTTAATTTGTTTAGTTAACTTTGTCTATATTGCACTATTACTTGTTTTGCTTGGGAACTTGTGGTTTACGAAATGGCTTTTGTGACTATTACAGAACAGAACACACTTGCTGCAAGCTCAAGAGTTGGACACGCAATAATTAATTTAAATCGTAACAACTTAGGAAGCGGCTGAATTCTATTCTATGAGCTACCTAGTAGTACATTGAGCTTCGAAATAAAATGTAGATGTGCTGTAGTTAACAATACAGATACCAGATATGTTTAAAATAATTCACATTAGGTAGCAATTCATCAGAGCTGGGCAACATACGTGTATCTTGAATATACTGTATCTTAAGATGCGCATTTTGAGGACCACAAGTACCTTATACTTTACATCTTGGACAAGCACTTACAGCAATACATTTTTGGTTATTTATATGACCAATACTGTGTCTGTTAAACGGAAACAAATTATTCAGAATCGTTGTTTTGAATTTTTACAACATACTAAGATCAATCAAAGCTTTATTCAATGCAATTTTATAAGTATCTTGGGTATCTGTGAAGTATCTTGTACTTGCAAGATACAATACAAGATACCCAAATCCTGCCGGTTTTGCGTCTCGAGGAATACTTTCAACATGCGTTTTTTCAGCATAAAAAAGTTTATCGTAGATGTACGAGTACCTAAGTATCTTGAATATTGGCAAAATTAAGTATCTTATCTTGAATATCTTAATCGAAGTCAAAATAGGCTTTAGGATGCAAGTAGCTTCAAGATACTTTTAGCATTTTGCCTTTTGCCCAGCTCTACAATTCACTACGTAAAGTTCGTCAGGCTAAGGTACGGCGCTACACAATTACAGTAGGTAGGTGCTTATTGAGAATGAATGACTAGCTGAGAACACAAGGCGTAAGCAGATCTCTGCCTGCTCAGCTGAAAACAATTTTAATGGCCATTGTAGGGCAAAAAACGGGTCAAATTGCATTCTGAGACAAAGACGATTTAAAGAACAGTCGATATTTTCCCAGCATTGGAACTGTGAATTTGGTAATTATGAGTATATTACTTTTCTTTCTTAACCAACGTGCTGAGTTCATTGTGGAGAATGCTAGTACAGGTTTGATGCAGATAAAAATATGGAAATGCATTTTTAAAGAATATTTAAAGAAAAAAATCTAGAATTTATGGGTACCTGGTACCTCGACTAAGACTATTGGAAGTATTACGGGATTAGAATTATCATATTTTCTACAAAATGTAGACATACCTAGTTTACATATTGTCCGGTGGACTTCCCAAAAGATTTATTAGTGAATTATAAAATGTATATTTAGATGTGATTATATGGCTTCCCTTTACTCTATTTTACGAAAATTGTGTTTTTCAAGAGAATTGGATAGCAAATTGACTGAAACTCGTCTTGAGTGAAAGCAACATGAGTCAAATAAGGAGTTGCAAGCTTTTACAAAATAAAAATACTGAATTCTACGGCTTAATCTTTATCGGCTTGCATGCATTTTAATATAATATGAACTAGATTTTAGTTAAGATGGGTGGAATCGCTGTTATATTTCCGAATTACGTAATGCGTTTTAAATTAGTCATGTACACCTAAATTATTAAGTAAATACAATCAATTTCGTAACATTCTAGGTCAGATTTCAAAGATTCAAACGAAAAGATTGCTAGACTATTAAAGAAATTAGGATTAAGCAACGAATTCAAAATCCTGGAATCCTAACACTTATTAAGAATTTGATTTTAGGTGTTCTAAAAGTTCGAATTACAAAGTTAGCACTGGTGAATCACCTGCACATTATTGGTAGTATTAAAATGGAATTTTGCACTTCAAAAATTAGGATTTTTTTAACGGACTTTCATATTTCGGAAGTTTTCTCACTAAATTGGGGTTTTAAGCTACCCAAATTCTGAATTTGGAACCAGTTAGTTGTGCAAAAACCCGCAGGATATGGTGTGATTCTAGAATTTAAAAAAAAAACATGAATACAATCGCATTATTTGCCCAGGACAGTTGTTACGGTACCAAGTTGGAAATAAATTAGCGTATAGCTTAATTGCTGTATTCCAGATTCCAGACCCAAGATCAAGATCAGCACACTAAGACTTTAGAACTTGACCTTTAGTGTCTCAAGATCCTAGTTGACAGTTTGAGTCTATCCAGGTGTTTTTGAAGCCATTCCATAGCATAATTATACAAGAGGCGATGAGTTACGGCCGATATATTTATTACATAACTTTGTGAAGTTTATAAATATAGCAGCACACATTCGAGTCAGAGCCAGCTTCTCCTGCTTGACCATAAATCAGTTATCGGGTTACACTCCAGTTCTCATCTTTCTTCTTCAGAATTGTTTTGTTTGATTTATTTATGCAACATTTCACTGCTCACTTGAACTAGAGTTCAACATATTCTGAGCATGACATCATAGTCTGACGTCCAATAATTCCCTTCCAGTTCATTCCCACACGCAGTACTTACATTAAAAACGGAAATAAACAAGCTGCGTTAGGTCGTCATCCATGTACTTGTACATAGATTGTAGTTCCAATTTAAATGTACAAACACAATTCGTACCTATACGCAGTATATGTACATAAATAAATATAAAGAATGCTGACGCCGAGTTATTATGCTTAAATCGATGCCAAAAAGCTATGTAATACGCATTTTAAAAAAAATTACTCACAAGTGTGCAAGCATGCAGAGTTCGACATGCCTCTAGTATCATTACAGTGACGAATTTCGAATTAAGCGTTATTCAAATTCACGAACCACAAATTGAGAATTAATTCGAGGATTGGAAATATTTCGGTTTGAATTTTCACTGCATAATGGGATAGCATCTCCAATGAATGCATCTCTAGTACATGTATATCAGCACGCGAAGTTAGATTAACTATTCCGATCATGTAATCCCGTGCCTAAATCAACACGTTTTGGCCAAAGATATTAGTCCCCTGTGGTGCCTGATTGATGGCTGACATGATTATTTCCAATGAGCGCTTGTAAAAGCCTCCCAAAATCCTGGTTCAGTTTCACTCTCCACCTAAACCCGTTTGGCTGAAGTGAGCTTGAAAAATGAGAACATGGACTACCCGGATTTCGGAGTTTGTTATATGTATATTAATATTACTCTTGCTTCCACTTCAACAACTCCAACCACCAAACGCTTCATTTCATAGCTTCTCGATCTCTGTTTATTTACGATAACTTCACCTGGACGAGAAAAAGGAAGTTTCCCATGCGCTTGCAGACAAACCGTTCTCAATTCCATTTTGGAAAAGGCTAAGATTGAAATGTGAACGTCAATACACCCTGGCTCCTCAGTTGATCTTCGAAGATTAGGGAACGAGCTTATTCCAAAGTTTGTGCTAAACATTTCAGTACAATAGTCTGTTCTAGCTTACTTTGCGTCAATGGCTTGACTTCGTGGCTTGCCCTAAAGCACGGGAAGTGGGAGCTTGAGCCATGAAGCAAAAGGGTCAACGGAGTCAAAGGGCCAAGGCTCGGCTCGACTTCCGTCGGAATAATCGCCACGTTGTTGGGAGCGGAGCAGGGAACTCTGGTCATTCGCAACGTCTCTCCGTGTCCTCAACGTCTGGTTCGGATTCCTTCTTCGACAGTTCCGTCGTGGTTGGCAGTAGTGGAATCGGAATCGGGAACAGGCATCATCACCGAGTTCGGGCCAAACATAGCAAGCATCATATTTCTCAGGATTTTGCGGGTAGTGGATTAAGTTTCAGCTTAGAATATAAAAAATCCACATGATCAGATGTCGCGAGAAAGCTAAGAAACCTGCCTACAGACAGACAGAGTTGATAGTGACTAGGCTGATAACTATGGTGTAGAGTCCCAAACCGCACTTGTAAGCTGTAAAGTTTTGTTGACGTAAACTGGCTTGGTGCAGTTATTTATATTTGAATTGGTCTGGTAGGATTTTTATAACGTGAATCCTATAATCTACACTTGGAATCCTACCATAAGTGTCTAGTCTGAAGTTCTGAACGGATTTTTCGTAGACGATATGTTACGCTGCTACAATTTGAGTGCATGCTCCAATGGCCTGATTCGTGAAGGCGACCTATTTTCATTAATATATTTTTGCTTTGTTAACTCTAAAACTTGCATATAATTAACTGTTCTCATCGGCCATTATTAAAATATGGAGGATGGTTTTCGAACCGCAGGTCCTTTGAAACGAGTGAAGGTGCATATCGCTAGTGTGGCGCGAAATTTGCTTCCCTTTGGTATTAATAACTGGCCGACTGGATGTCAATAGCCATGTCGAAGTATGTATTTAACTGTCAGTAGCATTGGTTTGCATTTGTAGACAGCGAATGACTTTGCCAATGGATTTTGTTCTGAACCAACTGACAACGTTCCTGGATTACCGTGCTAATAGGATTTCACACATAATATGCATAATAAATGTAGGCGTTCATTGGCAATGCCATTGACGTACGTGGTACGTCCTATCCGTACAAGGCATGCAGTATTAAATTCGTCCAAGTTACACATTTGTGGCGTTTTGAAGCAGCTGAAATTATACTTTTCCTTGAAGTATGCACGCACACGTGTGTCAGGTGGAAATTAACAATTTGACACTCGACTTCAAGTTAAAAAGCAGTTTTGTGTTGGATATTAGGAATTCTGGTGGAGTTGGCCAAAGTTACACGTTTTAAAAATCGACTTGATAATGAATTTACATTGGATTAAAAGCACACTATGTGGAAAGCCGCGTTGAATAATGATTGATATTAATGTTCGAGCTTAAATCAAAACAGCATGTGCTTAATCAACAGAAATTTGAGGACCTAACGCATTAGTTTTTTTTGTTCCTAAATAAACTTATTTTTGCAAAGTGAATGACGGAGACTGGTCATTTTTTGTCCAATCGTATCATTAGCGGGCCTTATCGATCATTTAGTTGATTGCAGTGAGTTTATTGTTTTACAGAACTACTTACCTACTTACGCCAGAATTTGGTGCTTAGGGTCGGCAAAATTGAAATTAAAAGATGTATTTGATAGTGTATTGAGTACTTCAATGCAAAATTAATTCTACTTGGTTCGAACTCTGATCTACCTAATTATGAACTGCAATTTCTATGGGTTTCAATTTCCAGAGAATATTGCCGGTAATAACATTTCCATAATAGCAAAAGTGCTGGTAAATTGGAAGAACAATATACTACTTACAATAATATACTACTGTATAGCAGCGTACTGCGAGTTTAACATCCGGATTTGCCGTATACCGTGAGTTGTTGCGATAGTTGCCATACCTACTCAAATTCACGCATTTTGAGAGATTTACGTGGAGAGGCACGTCTACTTGTTTTAAGTACATAACTTCAACGTAAATGAATAATCAACTCGATTTAAGTTGCGTTGTGCGCGTGCGGTAGCACAGTCGGAATTCCGAAACAATAATCCCCGAAAGCAATGAAGGTTGAGGCAATAACGCCGAAAATAAGGCCTTGTTGTTATTTGCCTTTTTACATGGAAGTTCTTGAAGCTTTAAGTTAATAGATGCGAAATTGGTAAAAACACGTTCTACCAATCGGCGAAGTTCTGAATTTATCTGACATTGACGCTAATAATGAGTTATTTTTAGATTAGTTTAAGGTAAATACGTAACGCTGTTGTTTACCACCAATACATTTTTTATTTGCTTTACTTCGTCGCAGGCGAAGACGGTGATATCATCCCATCTGCACCACCGCTGGAAGTTCTGGATACGGTGACAGGATATGAGGACCTCTCCTTCGATTCGGGTATGTTATGTACGTGAAAAAACAACTAACTTTCGCTTGTAGTTAGTTAGTATAAGCAGAAGAGATCAGCCAAACTCTACCGCAATAAACAAGGAAAGGCATATTGATACAAACGGTGTAGATTTCCTAATTTTAATGATCAGGGTATTTGCAGATATACAGGTCGGTTCGCAGCAAACTGTTCAGTCATTAATAGGCCAGCTTAGACTGCAGAATCACAGTTGTATTTATGTTAACGCATCTTCATCAACAGAATAACAGCTACCATAATGTAATGAAATGACTGAGAAACTCGCTATGGAAAGTTCTGTATGAAATTGTAGTGTAAACACAGTCAAAATGACCCGTTCGAAGGTTTGCCGAATCAAGCCTTTCCTTTGTACAGCTATTTTGTTTGTCTTTGTTTGGATTTGCCAACTCAACGGAATTGGTAGTAAATGGTTTTTGAATTAGACAGCGGAGAGGCAATGAAAATAAGCAAAATTATTTCTTTTCTCCTCTGCGAATTGTTTATCTTGCTCAGACATTTCAGGAATAGCATCTGTTATCTGAGCGATGGATCTTCTACATACAACCACTACTCACAGCTTACGACCATCCACGCCAGCACTATAGTTTGCATTCCACAAGCCAGTGAAATAAAACTAATTTGTATTGTGTAACCTTATAGCCATCATGGCTTGAGTGTGCAATATCCTGCCAACGAAATACGCACCTTCGCAGTACAGAGTCCGTGCGAGCATTAAACAGGCCTTGATTACATTTGAAACGTTTAAAACCTTCACCTTCTGCTTCTCAATCAGGTTTATTTCAATTCTAGTATTCTGAGTCTAGTTTTACAACTTTGTAGGATAAACACTGGACTAAGACAAGACCAGGATACGGGCAAAAATAGCCTATACACTAACAACGCCATCGAATTGTAATTTAGTAGGTACTTTCAATTTTCTATTCCTAAATCACGAACACGGTTTTCTACATACATGCAATTATGTAGGAACCTATCGCATTACTTACAGAATTATAGCGTGATTTATACGGACTTAGTCACAGCGAGTTTTCCGGCAATTTAAATTGCAAACATACGTCAAAACTATGTATAGGTACTATTTACTTACTAACATGTCTCTATGCAGAAATTCATTAGAATGCACGAATTTCTACGCAGTGTAATGAATGAAGAAAGCTAGTCAATCCTACCCGATGAGGTGAAAGAAGCACAGCAGCAGCATAGCAGCTTCTTGATTCGCATATTCGTGTGTAAACTCATGCCAGTCTAGGTTATGATATATACAGCGCTGCTCAAAGCGCACAGTTTTAGCTCATAGTTTTACCACGAATACAAATTCCAATTTTACAATGGAACTTTACGAACGAAATATGATGTACCTACTTGCGTTCTTCTGTGTTACGTTAAAGCAGATGACCAACATGTGGCTATAGTAAATCTGAGCTACAAGGCTATCGCCGAAGTGACCGGTCGGTATCCAATTAAATATATTTAAAGAAAACAAAATTATTTAATTTACAATTTATTGCTGACGAGTGAATTGACTAACTAATCATCGAAATTATTTTTAGAATTGGAATATTAAAGGTATAAGTAAAAAAACTAATTTCAGGGCAATTTTATGTAGATCGCATTAGTATTCATTTGTTTGTGATTCTGAAATGCAATTAAAAAATGAATCCCGTTCCGTTATAAATACAGTTAACAACGACAATTTCCCAATGGATGGAACCAGAATCCCGAGTTTCTCTTTCAGTATCGTTGGCTGGTTTCACAATTTGTAGGCTGATCAATCTTTCACTAAGCCCGTAGTTTAGAGACGCGGGACAAGGTGTGAATTGGGCAACTGTCGAAAAGCTTGACAGAGTCACTCAGAGTTCTGTCACACCTTCATATCTCTCGCTCGCACGAGTGTGAATGGCATGAGTGACACGTTCAAATCCCTTGTTTATCTTTGGAGATACGTCTGGATTCTCCTTAGCACGGACCGGGACTCGGAATCGGAAGCGCAATATCCCGCATTCGAGATTCTCTATGTGACAACAACACACTTTTTGGCATCCTTCGTCTATGCAGAGTGTTACGGCTTGTTGGGAAACCAGGCTTCCGTATCATGCAAAATTTCTAATTGCGGATGGACTAACCAATTAATCAGTAATATTCTCTTAGCTCTGGTGACCTAAAGCAAATTATAATTTTTCATAGGATTTCGAAGCAACTCTTCGCCGCTTTTACACAATTTTAATGTAACACAGTAAACATATGTTTGTTATTAATAGCAGTCAGTAACTGGAGGAACACTTGGTTCCGCCTGTGACAACATGATGAGTTAATTAAATAATGTTGAAAATGAAACCATGATTATTTGGTATATTCACAATACTCAGGGGAAAAAACCAGGTTTGGAAACAACCCGTAACAGATTATAAGCATCTGTCTTCTACATAGACACAGATATTACTCGACTTGATTCTATTTACTCTGTTTTGGATCTCGATGCCAAGAAAGTGTCCAAGTTGCAGAGTGAATGGGAAAAGGCTCTTAACAAAGTCAAAATAATGGATTCTGGAATTTCAGGGAAACCAAGTTTACGAACCATGGAATTGTAGTAGATGGAGATTCCTGATGCGGAACGACTGTAGTCGAGATCGAGATGCGGACTTGAAACCGCAAATATGCATACTGTCGTCTACCAATATCTATTGCACACAATTTTATTGGACTGCCTTCTGCTATTCCCTATAGCTTCATCTGTACATAAATATTTTCTTTATGTTTGGGAACAAGTGAAAGATGAGCAGATGATAAGAGACGAAAGACCCAGTGGGACTCTTCATCTGTCCAAATAATGCTCGTTTCTGTGTTAAAATTGGCATATCTTCATTTTTTAAAACTTAACCGATCTAGCAAGGCTTTCTGCTGCCCCAATCGTACACTGCAGTTTATCTAAATTATCCTAAAATTGGACTCCATTTCACTGTAACAGTGTTTGGTGCCAACACGCCTTTAGAACCATCGCACAGTGTCTATTACTGTAAAAGCCTGCTGTAATTTTTTCAATTTGCATCTACCAATAAAATTACAATATTGATACGAGCTACGTTGAATCATTATTATATCATGCAATTTTATATAAACGTTATTACAAGAAAAACTTTGAGCATCGAAGAGTATTGACCTTTGAACATGTCTGCCAACCTTGAAGCGAAGTCATTTACTAGTGCAATCAACTATATTCCGCTCAAAACTTTACTGCAACTGTCTTCATACGAAATGTTTGAGGAATTTTCAACTATTATTTTAACATAATATCCCTTTTGTTTGTAATATCTGTAGCGTGCAGCGTGTTTACAGTAAAAAGTAGTATTCAAGCAGATTTATTCAGTGCTCCATTAAAAGTAAAGAAGAAGACCTACCCCGTTTACCTTCGTGTATTCCAATGAAGAGCTAATTTGAGAAATGCCGCAAGTGTAGGTCTCAAGATTTCTCGCTACGTAGCGGGGATGGCTGCCCAACTCCCTTTGAACAGCTGCATGCAAGAGTGCAAGATTAGGCAGAGATCGCGAAGAGACACTAATTTTAGTACAGCAGAAAGAAGTCATTTGAGGATCATAAATTAGAGTGTTAGAGACACTTTTACTGATCTCATTCCAGCTCCGTTAAGATCTGCCTTCCATGCGAATATCGGTTCATTGCTAGTCTGGTTCTGGTTCGTTTTGTGGCTTGTCTTTTGTTCTAAAAGACTAGACGTATCCACAGCGTGATTCATGGAAATTATATGCTTGGCTTCTTTGTAGTAGGAGTAGACGTCAAGTCCTAATACTACTGCTGGTGAAATATTTAAAGGGTGATGCAGAAACGCACTACATTTATTCGAACATGGTGTAAAAGTTTTGAAAAATCAATTGCAATTTGATTTTCTGGAAACCTAACTTTAAGAATTTGGAGTTAATGCTTGAATGTACGTACCTAAATTCGGTGGCAAGCAGCGTGCGGCACCCTGCACATTGTTTGCACTTGTAAATGTTTTACCGCATTATCTTTTGTATCATGGATTCCATGTTATTGTTTTCAAATCCTTTGGACTCGATCTAAATCGATTCGGTTCCTGATCTTGAATTTTGGGGACCGGGTATAAATTACTTTGTTGGCATAATCCCGACTGAAAATATCTAATGGGAATGCAGGTTGATACTGCTGGATTAGTCTAGATTGCGCGCTGCATGACCTATATTCACTCCCTCTTCTGTAATTCATTATTTATGTGGGTCAGTGTTACATTCAAAACAGTGACTAATTGAGTTTCTGTGTGTAGGATATCTTACGCTGGCTCTGGGTCTATGTACTTCAGTATATCGATACACAAAGCTGTCAAGAGCGATTCGACTAATCACTTGAATTATAGCAAAAAACTTACGAATCCCCTTCCATTCCTTTTGGAAATCATAAATCAAGGATTAAAATACGGCTGAAACGGGATTGTTGTAATTTAGTTTAAAAAAAAACTTATTGCGCTCCGCCTTATAAATTAGATTCCGATTTTTAATAGTAAATCGATATACTGACTGAATTCTGCTAGATTAGAGTTGGCATGCTAGCATACGGCATCCAAGTGGACGCATCCATTAAAGTAGTAATTGAGTACCTGTAATATATACGTTTGTGTATGCAATGCCATAATGGCGATATTTTTTCGATTTTCAGTGAGTGTCCCGCCACCGGAACCTTATGGCGAGTTTGAACTATTGGATCCTGCACAACAAATGCTAGGAACTTGGGCCCCGCCAGCCGATAGCACATTTCGCGCAGCCACTCCTCACGTAAGTTATTAATATGCAAATCTGGAATGATTCACGAATCTTGTATTTATCATTCAGTACCTTAAACGTTTTGATTTGGTGTAAAATTGAATATATCTACTGAAGACGAGTTCTCAAGGATGAACTCAGTGAATGATTACAGTTTACCATGTATATATTTTGTTAGATGACTGAATCCATGGCTCAAGCCGCTCTGTTGGACCATGTCAAGAGCCACTGCTGTTGGGGCGTTGGGCCCGCTCGCCACATGACCATTAGCAGCATTCGTGACGTATTTGCCTACCATGTAAGCCAATGCTTCAAATTACCTTTCGATTTGGGATGATTTTTCGAAGAATTTCCTGTTGCCTTAACGGGATTTTTGGATTTGCTGAGTCAATGAGTAAAACGTAAATAGCCTTTACTTGAAGAAAGTTCGAGTAAGCTTCAATTCTGGCTTCAATAAGTATCTATCTACTGTCGAGATGTGTGAATAAGTGAAATCGAGAGCAGCCATTATGCTACCGAATCATCGTGCAATTAAAAAGCAATGGGAAGACCATATAAAATACATCGTGGAAATGGGTGGACACAAATACTTACTGAAAAACCTGAACGAAGTTTGGGAAGTGTGTAAATAAACCTTGGGATATTGGGATAAAATCAAGTGAAATTAATGAATTGATTGCGTTTCCAGTACGTTCTGCATACTTTCACGGAGAAGCGAGAGGCGCGATGGGCCTGGGCTCCACACGTTGGCGGGGACGTGGATGGACCGGAACAGGGCCGGGCTCCAAGTCCCTGGGACATTCCGGCTTTCCCCTCCAAACCCTTCCACAATGAGGTCAAGGCTTTCGAGGTGAGCAAAAATCAGAAAGCAGTTAATAATAGTGCATATTCAAGTAGATTTCACAAAGAGCTAATGTACATATATTTTAATTTAGTTTAATATCGGCTAATTATCTGTTTCCTGCTCTTTGAAAGGTTCCGCATACTGCTGCCGTGAAGCCTTGCCACCGATGTCGTGGTGCGGGAACCCTGGGCTGTCCACATTGTCATGGAAAGGGATGGGTACGTTACGTATGGTAGATGGTAGGGTAGCTAGCCATTATTTATCTCAACTTAACAGAAACAGTGTGGCGTCTTGAGCGGCTTAACTGTTACCTATGTCCATGGCCATTGCAACTGTACTATGTATGTACATGTATTTATGCTTAGACCAGGGATGCAGGTTGAGCAATATGGACGGAAGAAATAATTTATTGAACAGCACGCTGAGCCTTAGTTTCGGTTTTGCTGTGTCGAGTTTCTAGGCTGCTCGTAGTCTCGTAGGCTATAAATTGCCGAAATTCATTTACTTAATTAGCTAAAAGAATCTCGCCGTTGCTAATTGCAAAGCTGTTCCATAATTTGATTTACATACGTATATGCCCGCCTTGTGTCTGATTCCAGACCCGCTGCATGTCCTGCCATGGAGATGGATTTGGACTTGGTACTGGGCTATCTCGTGAGCGCTGCATTGTCTGTGCCGCTTCCACACATGGACATGGAAGACAAGACTGCAGCCGGTGTGGAGCCAAAGGCCGCGTCTCCTGTTCCGTCTGTGACAGCTACGGCCAGCTCAAGTGCTTCATTCAACTCAGCGTCTCCTGGTAAGCTCAAGTAATTCATACTATGTCACTTCCGTTCAGAATTGGCATTCAATTAAGGATATGATACTGTGCCTCACCCCTATATTTCAACAATTTATTTTATGTTGTAAATTATAATGCAAAAATCAAAAAATCAAAACTACCATGCGATGGGGCTAACATTAGTCCCTAAATGTGTGCAAATTAGCTCGTTTTATTTAAACGTTAAGAAAATAACTTGTATATAAACTTAGTGAGAAACCGTTTTGGGTTTTCACAAGGTTTATTCAAGTTATCTTAGCAACGTTTGAATAAAATCAGCTAAAAATTGGCACACATTTAGGGACTAATGTTAGCCATCGCATGGTGGTTTTTATTTTTTTATTTTTGCATTACGCTTTCTAACATTAAATAAATTGCAGAAATATAAGGGTGAGGTACCGTATCTCGTCCTTAAGACTACACTAGGTACTCCCGGGCCATTGCATGCAAAGCCTCAAAACCCTTTTGTGCAATGTTAGGCCATTCTTAACCCGTAAAACGCAATGCAGTTGAGGCTAATGACTCAATAAATGGGCTTCGAGGATTTCCATTCAACTATCGTATCGACAGTCGACACATCTGAAAATGTTCAAATACATACATATATCATGTTATTCTATGTATTCTAAGTAGTAATTAGTAATTGATCAGTAGTAATTATGTATGTAGTAATTAATTAGTTATTAATTAGTATTAATCAAAAACACCTCATCTCATTCCAAAGACTGCACTGCATACTGCTACCTGTTAAGCTTTATGTTATGTGCAAGTTGCAGCGTTCCTATAGCAGCGGTGTCGCCATCTCTGGAATTGTTTTATTGTTGAAGTTTAAGAGTTTTTGCTTGGTCACGGCACAGTTCGCAGCGCAGCGCAGAGGAGTGCGGAAAGCCTCAGTTGTGTGTTGACGGTCGAGAGAGGAGGATCAAGTTCGCTTCCGGCCCTGGAGAAACGGTGATCAGGTCTTGACCTTAGACCTTTTTTCGCTCCGTTCCTTGTCACTTCACTCATTTTGGTCAGTGAGGTTCATCCGAAGGTCTACCAACTCATTGTCAGGTTAGAGCCAGTTGCACTAGTCCATAATGAAACGTAAATGTACTGAACGAAGAAGGACAGGCTACGGTAACAGGCTACAGGTGACGGGGCTTGTCCTGCCCATTGCTCCTGCGAGGTCGGACTTGTCTCCGGACCCACGACACGGACACGCTCTGGCTGATGTGTCGGTTTTCCAAAGGGCAGTCCGACCTCGCCAGGTCGGGTTGACGACGTTAGCCTGTTGCCATAGGCTAGGAACCTTAGCCTAGAAGATAGCAAGTACAAGTAAGCCCACTACCCAAAAGCTTCAGAAAATGCTGACAATTGAACGGCTGCTACAGATTGGCGGCACAAAACGTATTTGCATTCATAAATGACAACTACAAGTTGGCACACACGTCACAATTATTAAATTAGGCAGTCTAACTATCCAGTTAAACCTCGTATCTGCATTCATAAATGTACTCAAGACATACTAAACAGAATTCCTGCAAAATTTCAAATGGACGGGGCCAGTAATTTAGTTTCTAAATGGTTTCAAACTGGGAAAAGTTTTTCGAGCGTATTGACAATGTGTTGTTCTTGATCCGTTTTATATATCATTTTGGCAAAATCTTGTTTGAATTACATATTATTACAGGCAAAGCATGAAAGGCTGTTTTGAGATCTTATATCTGTGTAGTAGTATGCGAGTTTTATTTCTACCTAAACACATATTGTTTATTTTTAAAGAAGGTGGGCAAAAACATGTTAAGGTTTTGTTGATGAACACATTTGAAAATGGTTAGCTATCAGCATATTGGTTAAAAGGAGAACAAGCGTTAGCATTAGATATGGGCGAACTACTAGCGCCGTTGGATCACACCTGTTACCAGAAAAAAGTGCTGTGTACATAAGTAGAACGTCAATATCCTTAGTCTTTTGAAGCGTTTATTCTAAGTTGCTTACTGTTGTGAATGTAAATACATAGGATACTGAAGTATCTATTTATTAAAGGGCTTGGTTTTGTGCGGCTCACTTTTTCTCAATTTTTCTAATTGCATTCATCTGTAGATGCTAACTTCAATGTTTTTCGCCACCTACTCTGCTTCTTCTCGATTCCGCATGCTGATTCAGTGTTGATAGTGCTGCTGGCGGCTTCCTATTGTGTTTGCACTATGATTTCACTACGATTACGATTGTCATATCATGCTTGTATAGCACATATTACAGATTTTTCAATCCGCATCCCAGTCCCAGCTTCGAATGTATATGCAAGCTTTTCACTCAAGAAACTGATGAAGATGGAAGGACTTGCAGTTTCCCCCTGCAGCACACCTTTCATTATCTTGATTAATGCTGACAGGCCTTATGTAGTGAAAACTTACTTGCGTAGATAAAAGCAAACATTCAGATCAACTTCCTGGATTCTCCAATTAAGAGTTGGACGTTTTATAGTAGTTTGTGGTCTGGTGTGTCAAAGTCCTGTGAACGGTCTATAAAGCACACGTTTAGCTTTTTCTTTTTTAAAGCCGCATTTAAATTATCGAGTTAAAGTTAAAAATGTGATCTAGGGAGCACTTCAGTTTCAGTATCTGAAAACCGACTTGGTGCTGCGATAATTTACTGTATTTCTTGATTCAGTAGTTCGGCTTGATGTTGCGAGTTGAAGTATAAAGTTTAAGTACTGTGTTAAGTAATAAAATGAGATTGGTCTGTAATTCGCAGGAACGAGTTTGTCGATTTTTTGTAGAGCGCACTACTTTACAACAGGCAAGTGGTACTTTGCCTGTTAAAAAGAATAGCTAGAATATTAGTATAAGTTAAAAATTTTGCACTTCCCAAACACCAGATTTCCTTTGATATTAAATTGGATCCTGCTGCTTTTTGTGGTTTCAGTTTATTGCAGGTTAACTTGATCTTGAATACATCAAAATCTTTACCCAGAATCGAATGTGGTTCATAGTTTCCTGGAATTTGTGTATCAGTGATTGAATAGTTTTGGTTGGGTGTGAAGAGCTTCAGAGGTTTGTGTTTGTACGCATACCAGGACGACTTTCCGTTCTTGTGATTGAGCAGGTTAGTTGGGTTTTAATTCGGGCATCTTTCGCCACCTCTTAATGGTTTGATAGTAGATTAGCAAAACTAATCTAAAATGTTAGATCGGTGTGCCGAGTTAATGCAGTGTCGAAATTTTAGCTCTTTTTAAATTTTGTGTCACGACAGTTGCTGTTTAACTACATGGATAGGATTCGTGGATTTCGGTTTAGTCGGTGTTTGTTACACGCGGAAATACTTGACAGTTGATTGACAGTCAAGTTTGAAATTGAAATTAAGATACATATTGGTTGTTTGTCTTGGTTTAAAGGAACTTATATACTTCTACAAATATAATTATATCGCTGGTAAAGGTTGCAGAATATACATTCTTGGTCTACATTCAGTAGGCAAGACTAAAGCTCTACTCTTAATGGCTGGCTGGCTCGGCTGTTTTTTATGGCCTCTGCCATATATGGAGTTTGTTTAATAATGAATTAAATGAATGAATGATTTGATAATTAAATTAAATGAATTATTGGGGACTTCGTTTTCCATTATATCGTAAAATAAATAGATCTGAGAAGCATTTTTTTGAGAAATTTTGGGGGCCTAGGGGCTGAAAAAATACTTCATGAAAAATAGTCTAAAACGTCTTTAAACATCGTAAAATGAATATATCTGTAAACTAATTTTTGTTTTGAGAATACGACTAACAAAACTTTTCTGGGGCTGGGAAATTTTGTTTGACCTGCAAAAAACATAAAAATATGACCAACTTTTTTTGGGTTGCTTGGGTGCTGAGTTGTACGGGCTTGGGGGCTGAGCAGTATGACTAGATTGGAACTCCATTCGGCCCATTACATTTTCCGCGGGAGACAATTTGTTTTATATGTATTGATGATTGATGATGTATAGAAGCCGAAACTGAAATAGAGTTTTAAATAAATCGAAGTAATCTATGGTACGAATAAAGAAGAAGAGAATTGGCAACGTTTTGCTTGCGGCGGATGGTTGTGGGTCGTGGATGCGGTGGATTTTGGTTAGCCCACCGTAGGAGGAGTGCACTATTGTGCACTAGTTCGAACCGGAGATTATTGTGCTTGTGTAAAAGGTTGCTACTGGGACTAGGGTTTCCATCTAGGTTTCTCTTAACGTAGTGGTAGTAAGCCAACCTCACACTCGACTCTGTGGAGCTGCTAAGCAAGGTGAAATGCGGAATTTTGGTATATCTCCAGTCTCAGTTGAGAAGAGAGCGGAGATTGTAAGTGGCAAAAAGGTTGTAATGATTTTAGGTTGTGCATTGCACGTTTCTCTGTTCGCCGAGCTTTGAATTCAGGCGAGTCACGCGGTCTTCGAATTTTCCAAATCATATTGCCTGTCAGGAGAGTCTCAAGGTCAACATTCTTATTGGTTGTTTGTCTAAATGTATGTGTCTCTTATAAACTCGAGTTCGCTCTTTACAAAGCTAACAGTCTACATACAACATATATCTCGTACATAATAAAACTCATAAGCTAAGTTGACCAAAATGAGTAAAATCCAGGTGAGTGAGTTTGATTAAATGTTGAAAAAACGGTAAAAGTTTGAAAGTTACAAGACCTGATCAACAGTTCACGGACGCAATCGAGTGTCCAGTATCAATTCTTAGGAGCATCAAGGCATCCGTATCTACTGCTGACTGCTTCTTAAGTTTCACAGTCTCCGAACGAGGTAAAGGTAAGCTTTTAGCACTTAAATTACGTAGAAATAATATTCTCAACTCTCACTGGCAACAGTCAACAGTAAGAGCATGACGGGAAAGCGCTGCGTTGTGCGCTTTCGTCTCTTGAAATAAAAAAATATTGTCTGTTACCATATAACGGAGCCAGAACTCAGGAATAACTATAAACAAGTCCGTCCATCGATACATAAATTCAATTTAGCGAAGTGAACGTTGTGCTTACTGTTTATCCCCAGAATTGAAATATAAATATCTTTCGGTGATGATAGCGGATAGCGGCCTAGTAAGCTTAATCGAATAGCCGATCTACAATTTAAATTATTTCAAGTAATAAGATCTGAATTCACCTTTAAGGCCGAGTCCTTGTGACATGTCGTGATCCTAGTGTTCAATGCCAATACGTACGCAATATATGCCTATCGGCTACAATTGACAATGCGCGATCTGAGCTTGACAAACATTTTCTAACCTTACGGTACTTACTAATTCCAGCTCGGAAGGCCTGCTTTCAATTGAAATGCATTCTCGTAAGGGAAACTTGCGCTACTCCGGTCCCCCGGATGGGGCCATGCCTCATCGTATGAGCTCAAAGACATTAGACCTTTTTGAGAACCTGATGAAGAGTGCATCAACTAATGGAATGGTGTCTCTTCCCACGGTGGCAGCCGCACAAGGCTCACGCGGAACTGATTTGGAGTTCAAGAACCCACCACTTCGTAAGCTCATTCCACCCGGGCGTCCATCCCGAGACGCCATCATCGACGCAAAGACTAACCATCTTTATCCACCAATTCACGAGTCTCATCGTGCCCGAGCAAAACGCCCCAGCCTTCTGAGACGACCAATCTGCCGGAATCAACTTCGAGAATTGAAGACTACCGCTTACCAATCGTGTGGACCAACGATGAATTTGGAACGTGGCGATCATGGTCTTCCCATTTGGGAAAAGACCGTAGCCAAATCGAGTGAGGTGAAGGATTTGGTCGTCTGTGCTCTCAGTTATGGAGCTACTCTCTACCCCCGTGGTATGTTGTACTATGACATCGTGGAGAGCATGCGTGATGCTTACGTGATTCCAAACACTCCGGCATTCAGTTTAGCACTGACAACCGCCCTCTCCAACTTGGTGGCTCGGGGTATTGTTTCTAAAGTAAGTAATTTCTCAAGTTTACCTTCAAGCAGGGTTGCATAAAAATCGGATTTAAAAAAAAAAATAAAAAAAACGATTTTTTTTTAAATCGGATTTTTTAATTTTTTTGATTTTTTGTTTATTATGGTCAAAAAACGTAAAAAACACTGTCTTCAGCATGCATATTTTTAATCAACGATTCAAATGAGTTTTGTACTTTATTTTTATTTCGTTTTCAATCTCTAGTTTGGTTTGTGTATTTTGTATTTTATTAATACGTACTTATTAGGTTCTAAATGACATCGCACCCGGTACATGGGCACGTGGTATCGAGATAGATTTGGTTAAAATTTTGCCAAGTTGTTCCTTATGTCATTCTGAACTTTTAAATAGACGCCTAGACAATTTGACCGCTAAAAATCGCCATCTTGAACATGTATTAGAATGTGGTATCCAGATTGACTTGGCTAAAATTTTGCGGAGATGTTCCTTAGGCCAATTCGGAACAACTTTTAAATGAGCGGCAAGCGATTTGACCTACAGTTTGACCGTTAAAAATCACCAATTTGGACATGTAGTGGTGCCTATTTTTTAGTGTTCTGAAAGACCTAAGGGTTTTTACACTATGAACAGTGTTTTTCCGCTTGAAAATCAAAAAAATCATGATTTAAATCATTGACTTAAATCAATGCAGCCCTGCCTTCAAGCCTATCCTAATACAAATACTGCCCTGGAACCTGGAGTAATAAATATTAATTATTTATGTGGTATTTGCAGACGTACGGAACTGGACCGATTGACTCCAGATACAAACTTGTAGTGTTCTCCGGACCGGGTTGCGGACTCTTCATGGCCGGAACATCCATCACGGGAGCTGATCGTTGGCCAAGCGGATTCGGGCTCCCTGATCGTAGTAGCTTGCTTTTGCTTACCCGAATCGCTCGACCCACTCCTGCGGAAATCATCAAGATGGCAAAGTCAACAACTTCGTTTCGAATGCGTGCTCCAGCAACGATGGATCCCGACTATGGTAGACGAAATGTGCACGCTATCAAGCTCGAACCTATGGCGCTCATTCAAGCACTCAAGTCGAACAATCTGATGCTCGCTCAGAGCTTTACTGACCGGGCTGGCAGTCTTCCTAGACAAATGCCGGACTTTACTCAACGACGAAATACCCCCGTATCTGGGCTGCCTGGAAGTCTCGAAGAAGACGAGACCTACGACAACGTTGGGCTCACCAATGAAGACGGGCTGGACTTCGACCCGGGTGATGGATTTGGGCGAGAGGAGCTTTACTTTGACCCGCCTGTGGGTTTTGGAAACGACGGGCGGATTGAGAGTCCACTTTTCCGAGTACTTACAGCTACAAGTGGGAAGGAAGACCAATGTCGGGCTCCCCCTGCGACCGTCAATGTGGAACCGGAACCGGACTACTATTCAGTTCCAGGACTTAGCACCAGAACAGGTTAACCATGATTTTACGTACATTTATTGAGCTCCTGATTGCTTCTCGTAGCAGTTCTTCCTCGTCTGCAGAAACTTATCCTAAAAACGTGTAACTTAAAGTGGTTGTGGTGACGAACAACAGTTATCTTATGCTGAGCTATAACTATAACTACACAAGACGAGACGATCAGAGCGTATGGACGGAGTCTGTTTGAATTCACAATTTTATCCCAAGTACAGAACCAAAGTGTCAATGCAGGCTACGTTATACTGGACAAGTGTATTAATTTAGAGTGAAAGGTGACTTGGAATTGTTTATATAAAGTTAACTACGGGTGTACATATTCCAGATACGCCTACCAGCCGAACGCACTACATTCCACCTCCCAACTGGATGAACGATGAACTTTACAAGTACAGAGCTCAACGCACTGGTCCATCCGAGGAAGATAACGAGGGCATGAAGAACTGCGGGTTTGAGGATCTTGACAATCTTTACAACTTGGCTCCAGAGGCCGAGGAGGATGAAGATGAATCGGAATCTGATGATGGCGGTCCAGGAGTCAAGGGCTTTAAAATTTCCAAGAAAGAATAGGGCACAGTTAACCCGGAGGAAGTGTAACCCGTGATATTTTCATGAAATTTGGCATGGTGGTACTATAATATAGTAGAATCATTCCTGATCAGTTTTTGACCCTTAAAAAACATCCAGGGCACACCAGGAGAGGTCATAAGGTCAACATGGGTCATAGGCCATGTTAGGTGTCAAACGAAAGCTCTTGGGCTACAGATTGTGAATCTGCAACCCGATTGACCCACAACAGCTTAGGTGACATTTTGCAGAGGTCAAAAGGTCAAGTTCTGCGGTAAATCATATTGGGTGTCATTTGAAAGCTCGTGGAATATAGAATTGCATTATGTAGTCGAAGTGACCCAGAACTGCTCCTTACAAGCATCAATTGGGGTAAACCCTAAGTTTCGGTTTCGGCCTGCCAGCCTCATCAGGAAGGGGGCATTACCCTTCGACCTGCACTTTCAGAATATGGATAGCCTACTCGTGCAAGCCGCTGATTTATAGTCTCCGCTGGACTGACAGTTGCACTTTCAGGAGAACAGTAAAGACCCTACTCATGCAACCCGCTGGAGTTAAAGTCCCCGCTGGACTATCGGTTGCACTTTCAGGGGAACAACAAAGACCCTACTCATGCAACCCGCTATTTTTAACGTCATAGCTTGACGTCGCCTGAACACCCTCAACCAATGCAGGCTGCACCCGTCCCAATATGAGGGCCCTCGTCCGCGTTACGTAATAGTTTATAACTGTTTAAACTTAATGAGGGGTGCTTTTAGTTGTTCACAATCGTGATGTTTTAAATACAAGTTCTCCAAAGGCACGGTTTGTTAACCCAGGTTCCATTCTGGGGTTGTTCAAGTAAAAAAAGCACGGTTTGTTAACCCAGGTTCCATTCTGGGGTTGTTCAAGTAAAAAAA
>JAQFXY010000245.1:0-41124 GCA_034693865.1 Ceratophysella sigillata
TAAATCGGACCCTAGGTCAAGGTTCCGAAGGTCAAGGGTCCACCAACACCACCTAACGGAATGACCATTGAGCTAGCTCAGCTTATAAGCTATCGTTCATCCAGATCGCCCGAGTATCTTCGGAGGAGATAGCGATCATCCAGACATACATCCAAACAAAGTAACGATTTTATGTAAATGGATCTACTATATATTTTGCAGTTTCCGTCACTCCGTCCGTTTGTTCGCCTATAACTCGACACTGGGTAGGGGTACAAGCTTAAAATGTTCGTCTCGGTTCAGGTAACCAAACGAAGTATTGGTGACCCTTAAGTGACCCAAAAACAAACAAAAACTGATTTTTGGCACCTTTCTGCTAATTTTGCAACAGAATCGGCAATCTATGCAAAACAGAAACTTAAAAATAACTAATGCTGGGAATAGTTACTAACCTACTCATAACCACTTTGACCCAAGGTCAAAGACAAAGGTCAAATTTCGACCCTACATTTTTTTTGGATTTTGTTGTACCGTTTTATGTAAAACAAATGATGAGCATTCCGAAACAAATATTTAACCATTTTTTTTTACCGTCAGTATGGGTCAGACGGCTAAAATGACCCTACGTGTATGTAGAAAGCCAAAATGAGCAAACATAAATAGTTGAAAGATTTAAGGCTGGATTAGCCTTAAATTAACGGGTATTACGGGGTTTTGGATGGGAAATGTTACACGGGTTAGTTAAATTAATGGGTATTACGGGGTTTGGAGGGAAAAAAATACACGGATTAGTTAAATTCACGGGTATTACGGGGTTTTGGAGGAGAAAGGTCACATGGGTTTGTTAAATTAACGGGTATTACGGGGTTTGGAGGGAAAAGGGTCAGACGAGTTAGTTAAATTAACGGGTATTGCGGGGCTTTAGAGGAGAAAGGTTACATGGGTTAGTTAAATTTACGGGTATTACCAGGTTTTGGAGGGGAAAGGATACACGGATTAGTTAAATTCACGGGTATTTCGGGGTATTGGAGGAAAAAAGATACACAGGTTAGTTAAATTAACGGGTATTACTGGGTTTTGGAGGGAAAATGTCACACTGGTTAGTTAAATTAACGGGTATTTCGGGGTTTCGGGGTGAAAATGATACACGGGATTGGTAAGTTCACAGGTATTACTGAGGTTTGATGTGCAAAGAAGGTTAGTTAAGTTTATGTTTACGGGTCTGTATTGTGTTTTTGGCATTTGAGTTGTTTTTCAGAAATTCGCTTTTTACTTCATTTCCTGTCCGTAGGACGGGCTTCAGCTAGTTTTATAATAAATTCAATATTATTCGAATTATTGATTATTATTTAAGGACTTTATATGAAATACTGTAATACTATATGTACTATATTTACACCACCTGAGTATTTCTTTAAAATGCCCAGCTGAAGCTGAAGCTGCTATTTGTCTGGTGGCTCACCGACAATTCCAGCAAAGACGCCAACTAATCTGGTCACAGAGAAAGAAGTTCCGAATTAAGCCACAAAGTAGCCTAATTTAGTGACAGAGTCACGCGCTTATACCTAATATTACTGACGTTTACTTACGTTAACTGTTCACTGTCATTGGAGGGTGAGCCCTCACTATTGCGGAACTCACTACGGCAAATCTTAAATATTTGTTCATTAAGGCGAAAGGCCTTTAACTTTCTAAGTCGACGAAGCAGTTCTAATGTCAGTTCAAACTAACAACTATTTGGGGTTTTTATGCTGTGTAGATCCTGCCTTACAACTTACAGAATTCTTGCACTATTACTATTATACTCAACCTGTAAATAGCTTGCCACGCTTGTCTGCTACTGATTACTGTTCCATTATTATTGGTTGCCGTTGATTGCCAGAATTAAATGTCTGTATTTAATATTGCGGTGTTCCTTAGTGACGCCACAGAACAATCATTGTTCTAA
Source organism: Ceratophysella sigillata (assembly GCA_034693865.1). NCBI lineage: Eukaryota > Metazoa > Arthropoda > Collembola > Poduromorpha > Hypogastruridae > Ceratophysella > Ceratophysella sigillata. The sequence continues at coordinate 1,928 of JAQFXY010000245.1, forward strand.
TTACTCTTTAATGCATTACTAATTCCAATTCTAACTAAATTGAATGGGAATGCTAAATTCATTGCGAGGAGGATTTTGAGTTTTAGGATATTTTCGTGTCCTCTCGTCGATTTCTTCTTGAGAAGGTTAGATATAAATTGTTATTCTAATAAATGACGCATCAGTTTGAGAGAAAAGTCAGTGAGAAATATTCTACTACTCCGTCCTTGTAGTGCTCTGAAGTATGACTTTCGTTTTCATAGTCATAGCATAACAGCGAGTCTTCATACTAGTTCGTTCGTATTTTTACTGCGACAAAAGCAAAGAATACAAAAGTGGGGATTTAAGTAAAAGCCCTGGTTATTTTTACTCCGCCATTCAAATTGGAAAGTAATGATCTGCTTCCGCTATACATTATTCTCGAATGGTATAACACAAAGCAGAAAGACTTGTGCCTGAACGCAGTTGCTGGGAAATGTCAGAGCGTGGTGATGGTGTACCATTCAGATTCAAGAGGGTAAATAAGTCCGTGTGCATATGCTCACTTTTTCCTCGCACTCGGGTGACATTTAGATGCCCGTGAAACGGAATGAAATGGATTCTATTGAAGCATACACTCGTGCTTCTATATAAACTATTTCTTGTATTTATTCAAGCAAACATTATAAAAAAGAAGATCTGTCAGAAAGAATGTCAAAGGAAGTTGACGGTTACAAAAACCTAAGAAGTCAATTTTTTTGTTCAATCTGCCAGACGAAAAAACGGAGACTAGCGGCCTGTGTAATTTTCAAAACTTGGTCAGTGGCATAGATTCTCAGTTCTTCTCAGTTCATGTTTTCTTATCTCGAAGTTTTCATATATACGTAAAATATTAGGAACTCCATTGGTTTACTGTTTCATGTACTAATTTTAAAAGTCGTCTCTGCGAGGCCAGTATTTGTATGCGGTGAGGTTGTAACATGCAAGTAAGAATTGATGCTATTAGTTCGCAGACGTAATGAAATGCTAACGATTTGTGTTCCGAGCCGAAAGCGTAGGGTAATGAAAGTATGTTAATTCATGAAGCAGGGGTGACTGGCTAATCTAATCATGATCTAAGTAGGAACGGGAGCAAGGCATTTCCCAGTCTCTATTCCATCACCATAAAAAGTTTGAGCCGACTCGACTAGCGGGAGTTTGGGTGTGTGCAGAGTCGAGGCCGTAAAACTGATTTAGCTGGTAGCCGACTCAAGTAGTTAAGTTGAGAGAATCTTTTACTTTGAAATTGAAATGGCATTGTCATCTAGATCCGCGTAAGGTGGTGGTGGAAGTTAAGGGTTTAAGGGGATGTAATTAATTTTGATGCAAGACGAAGGCTGGGACGATTGGGGAACGAGCTAGCGTCAGTAAGAGTTGGGAAATAGGAAATCAGTAAGGCGTAGGGAAAGAGGTTGAGTTAAGGCTTAGAATTGAGGCGAAGGACCCTGATGAGGCATGACGGAAGTGAATAAAAGATAAGGATTTGGGGATTCTGGCGGATTATTCCAGGTTGGAGGTTGAAGTGGTTCATTAATTTGAAAAATGTGGAGGCATGTAAATCCATTCAAAATCTACGCTTCATTATTTCCACATTCTGCCTTTCTCCGGCCACGTCCGCTCTATTCTGGAAGGGGCTGAGAAAGGAGATGGGAACAAATCATCTTGCCTTTTCCTTATTTTTCCTCAGCCCTCGTCCCTCTTGTCAGCTTTCATCACTCATCTCACTTTTAATAGGCCTTGCCTTCTCCGCTTGTAATTAAATGTCTCCAAAAGGACATCATTTTTCCCAGCCCTCTTTTTATGAGATTACGTCTCCACACAGAACTTCATGAAGAGACTCAAAATGAACCTGGTGATATGGCAAGAGTAATTTCATTCCTTTACCAGCTTCACTCTTTCATCTTCCCTTTCGGATACGAATGTAGTTTCTGCTCTGCTACATTGCAGACATTATGTGGCTCCGCTGCTTGTCTCTCCGCATACAACAGCCTGCATCTCTTTGTCCGTATCCCAAATAGAGGCTCACTGCCTTCAGGAACTTTGTTCTACAAAACATCCTGGCTTCATATGAGGCTGTGGGTGACGGAGACGTGGATAAAAACTGGAGCGTCTAATTGTGGTGTTAAAAATAGGAATGGGCGTTGTTAGGAAAAGTAATTCATGAGACAATTTTGCACCCAGAACTTAGGGAAATGACAGGATGAAAAAGGAACCAAGTCAACACACACTTAAGATATCTGTTTATCGCTTTCCAATTGGAAGTTAAAAGAGGGAAAAAAAGTAGCGACTAAAAGTCTCGAGAGAATTAATGGTTTTCTTCCTTGTGTGTAGTGTACTGTAGTCTTCCACACTTTGGTGCATTGTGTGTATTAGGCCATGTCCCGGGGAGGGAGCCAGGCAGAGATAAAGAAAAATACTAGGAGGGAGATATTAGGCAGGGAAAAGGAAAATCTGTGCGTGGGGAGCAGGGGAGACGGGGAGCATTAGAAAGGCGGCCAGGCCAGACGCACACCAGGCGAAAGGAGTAAGCAGGCCGCAGTAGTAGTCGATCAATTAATCACTGGTCCGGTAAGTCATTTCTTGTATGGCTTGTTTCCGCTGACCAATCCATATGTACGGTATCAACTCTGTCTGTACCACGCTCTATTCCCTGGGGACTCCACAACTCGGACTTTCCTCAGACCCATACATCCACTCTTCTGTCTTCCGTTCCTTCTATGTAGATTTCTATTATTCGTCCCTAAATTGAGTGACAGCCAAGAATGTGTAGGCTTACATGTAAGCCATGCCTTTTTTCTATTTTAACGGTTCCACTGGATTTCAAATAATACAGTTCCAAATACTTACTGAACTTTGGAAATATTTGCTTACAAAACTGTAGGAATTCTGAAGCTGAAACCTTGATGTATGTATAAGCATAGCTGGCAAGAGACGAAGGAAAAAAGGAGCAGTATAAACTTAACAGTTTTAGTGATGAGTTTCGTGCATAGTTTGGTATAAAAAGGGTTTGGAGAAGAACTAGATGAGTTTTACACTGCAGCAGTGCCCCACATTACTTCCATGGATTTGCATTATAGGGAAGAGTTAGAGTCAAAGAATAAAATTATTCAGGAAAAAGGCGAGAGAAAGCGACTGAGAAAAGATAGGCTGAATTAGACGACAATTCCCTGTTGGACCATCATTAACTTAAGTTAAATTAGTTTCTTGAACCGATTAAGATACGCTGAACGTCTTACCGATATAGCCTAGACTTTTACTCCCAACTTGTTCATCCTGTGACATTAGCCGACATTAACTTTTCTGTATAATACTCCTATGCATAGTTCCAGGGTACAAAGGACGACACTGCTCGAATCATGTATTTTCTATTCTGCATGCTACGTGCGTATAATTTGAGTTCGTACTTGTAAATGCATGTTGTGGTGAAGGACTCAGGTGTTTAACGGGCGGGATAAGTGTGTCTTTAACTGAAGCCCGATTATTCCACCAGATAACAAATATCTCATTGGGATTAGTGAAATGCGAGTGTTCAGAGATTCCGCTCCAACTCATGGTCATATTTTGAAGTTGGCTGAGAGATTAAGTAGCAAGCGTCTGAAGGTATGCCCCACGATATGAATTTGAATGTTGCAGAATAATTTCACCTATTCTCGGTTCTTGCTCGCTCAATGTGACGTGAATCATTTTCATTAAGTATAGCTAAGTAGAATATTCTGAGATTAGAGTGGCAGAGGTAGATAAGCGTCCTATAGCCTGTGCTACTTAATGAAATGTAGTTCGAGGAGGCACAGGCACTGGGCCGTGAGTACTGGTGCATTAATTAGTTTAGAGGCTTCTGCCTGGACTGCTTCGCCGAGAAGGGTTGAAGGAGCTGGGCTGGGATCCTGGCTGTACTTGAGTGAGCTTTGGTTAAGTGTCAATTAGGCACGCCTAACTATAATTCCGTATTATTGAGTTGTGATAATGGGCTCAAGTGGTTTATTCGCAGAGGCTGGAAACTGGGATAGGGTTAGAAGGATTCGGCGGGATGTGGAGCCTTGGTGTGGTTGTTGCTGCGCTGCCACGGCACTTTGGAGAAAGTCCATGGCTGCGTGCTGTGTACGGTAGCACATCTTGTGGAGGTCGGTTAATTGGTCGGGTTCGGGCTCAGTAGACATTTGTGTTGGGTCGTGTGGGTCTGGCTGGGCGGGGTATGTGCGGAGCGAAGTACCTAATTCCCGAGTAAATTCAATAAGAGCTGCTTGGGAAAAAGTGTTGGAGGAAATCTTTTTCCTACTTCCGTTTTTTATGATTGTCTGAGGCTGGGAGCAGGGGGACGAGGGAGACGACTTGAAATCCTAATAGGTTTCGTATTTGATTGGAAGAGTCTTCATAGCGGAATTGGGAGTAGATGGAGCGGAGTTTGGGATGTGCGGTATAAGGCGCGTAAAGGTTGTCTCTCAGTATAATTTTCCTTGTCGCGATTTTCGATTTGTTACACTCGCCTAGTCCTTAACTTAGCATGGTCTGGAATAATGGAATGGTGGAAGTGCCTCTTACGGGCTGAATGGTGAGGACGATGTGTAAGAAATACGGAAGAGTGAATAGTCGGGCTGGCTGGGAGGAATGGAAGGGAGTTCTCGTAATGTAGCAGAAATTGAGGAAGAAAGGAAGAAAGAGGAAATAAAGTAAAAGTCCTGGATCGCATCCTATTTTGATTGCTCTGACTGAACCCTATTATCTCCCCTTCTTTTATTTGCCCTATTGCGAAAAAAAGAAATCTCCAACTTCTATTCCGATTTTCTGCCTCATGCCATGCTTTTCACTTTAATTGCATGCTTAACTCACTTCTTCAACTTCTCCTTCCAGTAACGGACTCTCCCTTCAACCAGAAGGCCCGGCCCCAAGCTCCTGCAGCTCCTGGCTCTTCGGGCTCTAGCTCCATCTCCATACATTCCGCTATTCATATCAGCTCGCCTTCCCGACTCAGGAGAATGGGAGAGGAAAGGAGTGGCCGTCAAAAAAATGTCACAAGGCTCAACTGGCTGGACATTTCATTTTATTACCAGGACTTTCAGTTCAGTCAGGGAGCAGAAGATGAATGCCGCTTTCTCCCTATTATGCCTATTATAGTGATTCTTCATATTTGAGCTCTAAACCTTTCATTCCATATTAGGGGAACGATGTACTCTCCAGTGCTCCCACTTCATTGTCCCACACCGGCCCTGGTCTTCCCGTCAGCTCAAACACATAATATCAGATCCGAGTCCTTTGCAATCCACCACAAGGACCTTCCAGACCTGCTCCACACTCTTTGTGTACATTCCGAGATGAGTATGCAGGATGGAGATGGTCTGACTGCATACCTCCGCGTACTAATTCTGCTTTCACTTCAGCCAGCTTCTTGGTTTTGAGTCGGGTACAGGGAAAACCTTGTTAGCATCCATTACTTTCGGGAACCTCACTCACTCCGCGCCGCCCTCGTACTCTTCAGGAGCACTCAACTTCTTCAACTTTGTCCTTCCATTTCCCAATCTTCATATTATCCTGATGGGGTTTGACGACTCGGAGCCTCCATACGGTTGTAAAATACACTCTCCACTTCCCATAAGTTTTGGACCCGAGTAAAATATTTTACAGCCATATTCGTGAAGTTATTACAAAAATATGGTTTTGTCTTCTCAGGGCTACATGTTCCGTCAGTAGGCCTTTTCCTCCCTTCCAACTCTGAGATCATGTGAGAAGCAATACGAACTTATTTAAGAATAGCTTACGCTTTCTCACTCGACTTTCTAAAACTATTATACGTATTTTATGCCCAAATGAAATGTTTCCAGGAAGCGGGGAACGGAAACTCTCGTATTTTAAGATAGTCATGACTTCTGACTCATCAGTTTTTAACAGAGATTTATATACACATTCTGTGGTGACAACGGCAGTTCACGAAACATTCGGAACGGTATGTAAAGCACTTGACTTGCTGATTCAGCATTGTCAAATGTCTTCTCTGAGAAAACGAAGACACTGAACTAGGGGAAGATTGTGGGTTCTGGAGATAAATTCCTGTATGGATTTAACGAAAACCAGAACACGACTGCTGCAGCGGTACTTGTACCTACGCTCGTATTCAGTTGTACTGGAAATATGTTTTCTGCCTACGCCTGCAAATACTTGAAATTTCTGCTGAGTAGCAAACTGATTACATCAAGCTAACCAAGAGTGTTTTCGTTAATGCAAAATACATAAAAATAATCCACATGTGAGCTTGATAAATTGTCACACAATCTATTCATTATAAATATTATAAAAAACACGTTTAAAATCAACCAAGCACCCAGACGGTAAAGAGAACATTCGTTTAAACGCAAAGATTCGCTGTAAACTGAAATTTACGACTACTAAGAGAATTTTGTGATTTAATCATTAAGAGAAATTTAGGCGGGATTTACATAATGGCATTAAGGAGTTTGGCAAAAGACGTGGTTTAATCACTGATATTTTTCAATTTATCAAACCATGACGTTCTGCGTGCCAACGAGATTTTTCCTCAGTTCTAAATTCCTTGTCAGGAGGCATGCATTCCGTCCATTACAAGTGAGTGCATGGCGCAGTGGAAGGTTGGAAGTTGAGGTAATTTGATTTTATTTCTGATGAATTTAATTGACGTGCAATGCATGTCGTTGGAACTTTAAATCGCCCAAGTTTTGCATTTGAGAGCGTCAAACGTTGCTTGAATTTCCAAGTAGTGCCATACAAATAAGAGAGTGAAAAGGAGCTCCCTGATTTATGATTGTTCTTGTCGGAGTTGTTGGAGTTATAGAGTCGGGCTCTTCTCCATCTTATCCCACTACTAAAGACTTTATATTGGTTCCGAAAATACACTCTAATGCGTCATTCGGGATTCCCTTTGCAGCTCTCAGTAATTGAAGATTAAATCCGCGGATTTAATTATTCCAACTAATGAAAATGATCTACTATATATTCCCAGTTTTGAATTTTGCTGCCTTATTGTGGTCGCATTAGAGTTGCCTTTTATTTCTCATTAGTAAAAGTACGCGTAATGTTATATTTGACCATATTCTGGCGTACATTACGTTTACATGTGCTCAAGCCAAATCCAAACTACAGCTAGAGCGCATACACAATTAAGCCCTTTGCATTGACTCGTGGGCTGGTGGTAATTGATTATCTACTTATGTGGTTAAAATCCTGTGGTTTCCTAAGACCGGAATGGCGAGCAGCATTACCAAGCAGAGTACATATGTTGGTTACAAGGGCTGAAATCTTTTAATAAGCTTCGTTACGTGCACGGAGTAAAAGGCACTTTCAGAATATTAAGGAATTTGGTGTATTGCATTGATTGGATCCTTTTTCTTTCTTGTATAGAAACGTGGAGAAAGGAAGGGATTAGTGGAGCGAACGACATGGACTCCTGCCGTATTAACAGCTGATTCTACACAATTAAGTGATTTATGGACAAGCACTTGATTGACCTCCCCAAACTAAAATGAGTTTATTGCTCTGCTGAATCCATACAATTCCTTGGAGAAATGAAACTTTTACTCTCGTCTCGTTTAGCTAACTATTAAGTCCAATCTCCTATAGTGGTCCCCTTCTGCGGAGGATTCGGAGCAGAAGATGGGAAAGTGCTTCTCCCTTCAGCGTCTCTACGAGGTAAGGCCGAAGTTGGTTCTTTTCAGTTAGTGGAGCTATCAGAGGACGTGGAGCGTTTGGGAGGGCTCGAGCCAGGGCTTACTGATAAGTGAGATCTTCAGTCATCATTGGGACATTTTAAATATTCAGAGAGTGTATTGAGAGGGAAGTCTCTCCAGTCCTGATGAGGCTCCGCACAAAAGGCTTCTCTCGAATTACACGGCATGTAAATCTGAAATATATTCAAAATGAAGAAGAATCGTTATCTGTCCCGAAGGAGCCCTCATCTTAGGAATTAGATACGTCTTCGTCTTCCAATCCCTGATTACGATACACGAGGGATTCCGTTACTACGCCCTCTGCGTCCCGGGCTCTCTTTTAAAAACTTCAGGTCGTAACGCTCTCAAATTTTTCCACATCATAATAGTCAAATTGACTCAGGCTCTCCATCCATTCCTCCCCTAAACTTTTGTTCTCAATATTCATTATGTATAGCGGAATAAGGAGATTTTCACTTAAAATCTCCCAAGAAATTGCACATGTGGATTATTGATCCCCTTTTTTATGTCCGCGTTAAACATTATTGAGTCATCAATTCTTCTTAGTGGTGCACAGAAGATGGGATAGGAGTAGTTTACTTTGTAGAATTCAAATATTCACAAGCCAACCCTCTGCTTCTGCCTGAACAAACTTGGGCCGTAGCCTGAGCTCACAATGGGCAGAGTTGGGGAATGAGCCTTGTTGAGGAAACTCGAGGCCGTGCTGTCTGGAATGGACTTTCTCCCTGTCTTCCTAATGCGGAATGGAGGAGGTGAGCTCGAGTTTGGCGAGAATGTAGCATTAGGGAAACATAATTTTCACTAACATAAGATGATAATATGCTTCCATGCAGCGTGAAAATAATGGTCAAAGTTAGAGAAAGAATAAGAGATGGAGGACTTTGGGTAATGCGAGAAGCCAGGCCGGAGATCTTCATCTTCATGCATGAGCACTTTATCCATTTGACTCGGTTGGGGCAAATGGGTGTCGTGGTGAAGAAAGAGCGACATTTAGCTCACGTCTTATAAAATGGGAGATGCGAGCAGAAAAAAAAGTAAAATAAATTGTTGATGGAGAGGAAACGAGGAGTAAGTACACGTTTATTAGAACGGACAGGCGAGAAGTGAAATGTATGGAAATCCTGGCCGCATCTCAGCTCTCAGCCAAGTTTTCCTCCGTGCGGCTTGTACTGTTGGACATGTTATTCCGGATCGCCTGGCGCGACATGAGCCTCTTCCCTATATTGTATAACTTGGGTTCACTTCCAATTGCAACAATTTTTCCTTTCATGTCTCGGCTCCTCACAAATGTGTGTTGCGTCTTTGACTTTTCACCAAACAACATCTTGCACTCTCAAGTCCTTTCTTTTAATATCATGTCACTCTAGCGGAAATATTCGGGATAGAAGAGTAAACCGTTGTACGGAACGGACGTTCAGCGTTTCGTATTAGGACTCTATCCGGCTGGTATGTGGTAGTAGGCAGTTTCATTTCGAATTCCATTAATTCGGTTGTGGTAGTGGGAGCGGGTATTAGTTGGTTGTAGCTCTGTTCACCATCTTGGCTGTTCAAGGAATAGCTGCTGCAATCCAAATATTTTATCCCGCACGTTTTGGGTTTATTATTCCTGGGTCCTGTATTTTTGTCTGGTTGTTCTGGTTCCGCCTGCTGCGAGTTAACGTTAACATTGTGCGTCTCTATATTTTACTCTGTCGTTCTGATTGCTGTAACGTAGAATTAGTAACTTTTGTCTGGACTTGGAGAGAGGGTTAAAGGTAATTTCGTAGCAGCTGAGAGAACGCCTTGCTGGGAAATATTGAGCGGCATACTTGCAAGTAGCAATTATTAAAAACCTGAAGCTAACTACCATCAATGGTAAACTGGTTCAGGGGTTAGGAACCTAACATTACTTCTCAATGGATTCAACCGCCTTTGCGTGATTTGGGCTCAGCCCAACGTAATGCGCTTGGAATACAATTAAATTAAATGATACACATTCCGCCCAATTCCACCTTGCTGCATTTCTTCCGGGTAGCGGGAATGTAAATAAACCAACTATTCGATATTCCAGACTCGCTGTCAACTGCGTTAAGCTGTATACTGGGTCCTATTTGTAGAAACTGGATCAAGTAAATTTTCTAGTAAGTACTGAAGCTTAGGATATGCCAAGATTTGAATGCATGATGAAATAAAATTATAACCCAGCATATTCTTGTCATTTGCAGATTTGGCGAATTTCTTGATCCGACAAATTCTTTCTGTATGCAACATCTTCCATTGCATGGATTTTAAAAATTTTGTTTTAAGTCGAATATGTTGATTACAGTAGGTACTAGATGCACGAATTGTAGGGCAAAAAAAACGTTAATACTAATTCAAGTATGAAGTTTTTTTTTATATTCTTAAATACCGGTGCTTTGCTTTGGTATGCAAATATTAAAAGTACGTATGTATGAATTATTTGCTGAAGTAATAAAACATTCGCGTAATTGAGTATATTCTGTAATGACGATGTGGTAGATGTAAGTATACAACAATAATTGCAATTACAACTTTTAGGAACCGCACAACAGTTGCTAGCTCACAATCAGGAAGGAAATACGGAGCTAAGCCGTTGATAAAAAAGTAAAGTAGGAAAAAAAGCATACAAGAAATAAATACTCTTAGAAAATAAGGGTATTTTGAAGAGGCTTCGAATTGCTGTGTAAATAAGATTTGGCATCCCTTGTATAAATATATTTTTGATTCCTTTTCTCTTGTGCACTTGAGTATATAGGAAGCGGGCATGGAAGTATCTATCCCCAATCCTCAGATTTAGTAACTCTTCCGTTCCAAGTGGGATTTTATTCAGAGCAGAAAAACTCATTTAAACACATGAATGCTGGAAGCGGGAAGGAAGTAAATCCCAGCATGTCTTATTACATGTAAACTCCGCCCCTTCCCTCTGAGACCCGAGAAAGCGTAAAGAAGTAGGAGTTTTCAGGTTTTATGTAATCTCGGAGTAAGTGAGCGTGAACTCTATATACATTGTATGGATTTATGAGACTTAATGCGGGCAATTCGGCTCTTGTGTACCCAAAACAAGGCTGGATGATAGGAAAGTTATCGCTAGAGATTCATGGGAGGCAATCTAAATGGAAATGTGAAACAAAAATGAGAACAAGTTAATTTAACAGAGCAGAGAGCTCATCCTTCTCATTGCCCCACCATTCCATTTATTGTTATCGTTCTAATTTCCCAGACTGGACTCGCTTGTTATGTACTTAAAACGGATTCAACTTTCCGCTCTCTTCCCACAAGCACATGCCGATTAAAGGTTGAAAGTGACGGAGGTTAGAGGCTTTCCCAATTTTCTATTTCCTCCAAGCTCTGCCTCTAGGCTGCTCGAATTGTCAAGACATGGGAAAATAATTAGATTTAATTGGAACTCTGATTTTGTAGTCCCTTCCATGCGGTTGTGTTGAAGGGTTGGGAGAAGGGAAAGGAGAAGACGTGTTCTCTGGAACCCAAAAATTTATTGTCACTCTAGCGTCAAATTAAAAAACGTTATCTGATGCTCCGCTCCGTTCTTCGATATCGAAATCACGTCTCGGGGCTTGACAGTAGAAAAAAAAACTCAGCTGTGATTCTAACTACTTTCCATGATGATTCGTCTCTGGTTCAACTCAAGATCAGAGGAGCCGAAATTCTGAACCCAAAGAATGACTTCTCAGCCTGGATATACATGCGGAGCATATCCGTGCATCTCCAGCTCCTTCTTCGACTTAAGAATAACATAGCCAAAAACCCTAGGCAGCCACGGAAAGCAGATAAAAAGGCAAAAAAAAACATTATTTTCTTCTTTCGGCTCGACAACTTTGAGTTTTTTGGTTGCCATCGTCTTTTTTCCGCTTCCATTCCATGCCACACAACTCGGAAGAGAAAGCTCACCACTTCCGAATGCAATGTGGAACTTCCCATTTCCCTCCAGCTACTTTTAACACTATTTTTTCTCGCTTCATATTTGAGGCTTTTACGTGATTCCAAGCTCTGGCTAATACGAAATTCTGTAGAAATCTGCTACGGACTAAACCAAAGCACAGCCTTTATCAAAATAGAAGGCATAAGCTTCGTATACGCATAATATGTAATATATTACCTTCGGATTCAAAACCCCTGATCCACTTTCACTCCTGTTGGAGCCAAACACTTAGCCATAGTTGTCCCGTAGCCCTGTATGTTCTACTCCGTTCTTGGTGTTAAGTGCAACAATTTTGTATTCAACTTTCTCTGCTCTCCGCATACAGAATCCATTAGTTGAGTTCAGGAGGCCAGTATTTTGTTGTCACTACGTATTGGTTGCAGTACAGATAAGCTCAGTGTGTACATATTTAAAGCCCAGCAGGGTTGGAATAAAGTTAGGATATGTTATGCAAATCTGTAGTCTGTACAAATAAGCCTCCTATTTGATCATTCGTCTCCCGGGGCTGTTAGGTTGGTTGTAAACTGACAATAATAAGTCAATCAAAGTGCCATATCAAATGGGTACTACGGCGTAGTTCCGTGTATTTTCAGAGCCAAATTCCCCTGCCTAAATGGGACTTTACTGTATTTAACGTGTAAGTACATTTTTGATGCTCCCATTTTAAGTAATTCCTAGCTTGACTCAAAAACTGAGGGTACAAAGGCGCTGCTGTTGGAGCTGCTTTAGTTTCTCGCTCCCTTAAAGCTAGGAATTCCGCAGAAGATATCGTGGAATGTACAATCATCATTTGGTAGGTACATGCAGAGCATGCAGATTCATTCGAATCTTTTCCTGCACAACGCTGACTTATCTTGACTTCAGACGTACATAGGTATCATGCTGTAGGCTTACCGCGTCTCTCTGTGTATTGTATATAATGTAAGTATCTGGTATCCTATGGAAATAGACTCCAAAGTTTCACTTTGACTTCCGAGCGTTGAGTCAACCTGCTCAGTCAATAGTTGTAACGAGCTCAGGAGGTTTCCATCCCTTCACTCATCTCATTAGTTGGAAGAAATGTGTCAGAAGAGGAAAACAACCTGACGGTTTGTATAACTACTACGCTAGTTTTATGAGACAGGTTTGTTTTGGTATTCAAGCGCCTTTTAGGATAAGAAAAGCAGATGCTCTCGGTTACCATAAAGACGTTTATTATGAGCGGCTTTAAAAGCTCCCCAAAAGCTTTTCACTTTTGGAAACGTGGGCTGCATGGTATTCGTCTTTTGAGATAAGTGAGACCGAATTCTTTCAGAATAAGGAAACCTAGCTGATCAGCTTTTACTGCAATGTCTGACGCTACGCTTATATTTACTTTATGTAATATGTGTTTGCTTATTTCTTCATTTAAAACTTTGTTTATGTAATCCTTATTCATATGATCTTATTAGAATATAAAATATAATGGAATACTTAACTGTGAAAAAGTTCAATTGAAATAGCTCTCTATAAAAAGTTACTTACCGCCGAAAAAGTTGTCTCGAAAAATTCATTTGTTGTCCTTTAATCGTTAAATAACTGTTAATTCAACAGTTAATTAAAGTTACGGTCAGGTAACCTAGGTTAGATATAGTGTCATTAATTGAATTTATAATAGTGACGTTAGGTAAGTTTCGCCGAAATTATATTAGTGGAATAAAATGTGGAACTTTTTCGTTGAGCCAAAGGCAGCAGTATACTTTACACTGAAGCGGTGTTTTACTCAAAAGTTTTGGGTAGGTATGATCTGTGCCTTGGTTATATAGCTGTTCTACTAAATGTGTTGGTTCGCTATTATTGGTTCGGAATGTATAGTTCAATACATCTTAAATACATTTAGCTTACATAACGTATAAGCTAAACGAATTAGTTGTGCATCCCAGAAGATCTCTCCTGCTACGAGTAGGTATCTGCCTATATCTAACACTGATTGTATTGAATTATTTTTGTCTCATGTACGACGTAACGTAATTAATAAGTATATTTTGGTATATGAAGATACGAACGTCATCAGGCCATGTACTTGTCAGGCGTCAAGGCTGAGTTTCCAGATGTTCATGTACAATTCCCAGGGATGTCTAGCTAAAAAAAAGAAAGCGGTGAAGGAACCTGTTTAGGACATTTGACATGTTTCATGACCGTCTGGTCACAATAAGTATGAAAAAATAGAAATAGGCGTGTGTGAATGGCGGGATGAAATTGGAGAGGTTTGGAGGCAGAGAACGAGTATTTTGTAGCCTAACCTCTGCTGCTGAGACACGAGGCCTCCAACCATAGGAAATACATTATAGCAGACGGGAATGCTTTCCCCTGTCAGTGCTATGACGTTCCTCATCTTTCTCCCGTGCTCAAACTAATGCGATGAAAATGAGATATCAATCTAATTACCGCTGAGTTCGTTTCCTACAGGATATTACGAAAAAGTCGTTACTATATATGATCGAGGAGGAGGGAGAGAAAAATAAGTTTTAAAGTCATTTTTCTTCGTGCAAATAAAACAGGTCTACGCCCATCATTAGGTAAATCATTTCTATCATGTACTCTATGCATTGAGCGTATGGACTAGATTGCTTTTCTTCAATATGCACTACCATTAAATACTCCATCCAACTTTTCATATAGGAATATTTATAAGGAGACTAGATTTTCATTTAATTTCAAATTACTCAAAACGTCGCATTTTGTATATTTGGGATCTAGGACGTTTGACTCGTACGAGTGTACTAGTAGAAGTAAGGAAATGAAACGCAATGCGACGCACTTGTCAAGCCCGTCGAGTTATAAATCAATCCCTTCGTTCTCACTTGATAACATAATAGAGCAATGAGGAAGTTGAAGAAGACGGGGATATAAAATAAGGAAATTGTATCTAAAAGCACTGCACTGTGAAACTAAGGACACAATCTTCGTCAGAAGTGGCTGCAGAGAAATATTTTCGTACTCGGATTTTTAAATTGAGTTATGCAACCTCGAGTGGGCTGGAGGAACCAACCATTTTATTTTTCTCCTATAGCTACAGTTGGCATAAGTGAATCGAGCACTACAGAACTCGGAGTACTTTTTGGTAAAAGTTTTTTGAGCGTTCTGCTAAGATGGGTAAGGTTGATTATGAGCCTCAATGTAATTACGAGTAAAAGGACTGATGGGTTGTCTCATTCGGCTTGATGTTCCACTGGGTTTAAAATGGCTTGATCGACGGGGAGTGAGCCCCGTTCCAGTGGAACCCGAGCTCGTGCTATTAGTGGAAAATGAAAAATAAAAATGGATGGTGAAAGCAAGGGAGAGATGAAATGGGAAGTTAGGGAATTTTCTTCCGTACAGCTCAGGCTGGGCTCCCAAGCTCCAGAGCTAAATAGGCTACGGAAAACGGGAATATGGGAAAGTTTGAAAATTAAATAGGATGATAGTTGTCCACCCATTTGAGTTGAAGTTCCGCAACTTCCCTTCTGTTTTTTTATGGCAAGGATACATTTTTGTGACACGCGGAAAAATCCAGAAACTTGTTCCCATTTCGCTTCCTCCTCAAAGGAAGTAGTTTGACATTGCGGGAGTCAAGGGAGATTCTCCCTCGTTGATTTCTCTACTTCCAAGTCGGACCTATTTCGTTTAGATCAGAGGTGTCTTATAGAGGACCTTGTGTCCGTGCTCTCTGTCCGTATAGGCGTTAGAGCAGAACAGGGCTTCAGAATTCTGCAGTGCATCTTGCGTGCATGTATGAAGTTCGGTCTGTTGACCCAGGTTTCTATACCAGATTCAGTGCTTTGCTACTATTCACGGGTTGATACAATTGGTACAGAAATATTTTTCATTATTTAGAGCTTGTCAGTTTGCATCATCCACTCATTGAATTTTGTTGATGCAGTTCAACAAACTCGCATCAAATAACGCAAGCTGTGTGTGTTATTTTGGGGAAAAAAAAAACGATAAATCGTATCGATGTTAAACTCAATCTGCGTATATGCGAGGATATTTCCAGCTAACCTCCTGGTCCTGAACGGCCAGTGTCATGTATTTGTACGACTGACTGGCTTGTGGATTGGAAAGTCTGACTTTTCCCACTTTGAGTGAGGATGTGGAGGAAGGAGATGCTATCGGGCGGGGAGGAAGGGGTGGAAAACGATAAAGTGGAGGCTCTTACAAGTTCACACACAAATTGCATGAAATACTTATAAACGTGACATCCCAATGCAACTTGCGGATTTGTGATGATACGGAATAGGGACTTTCCTCTTATCCCTCCCATCACTTTTCTATTTTTCTCATCTCGTCTCCAAGATCCATTTCTTGATCCATCAAGACGTCGTCGGAGGACCCAGCCTCCTTTCCGGCACAGAGCCGCTCTCAGGCGACTGGCAGGAGGAGACTGTGGGTGTCAGAGTGTCATTTTGCACCAAGTGTCGTCTGCATCCTGTTCTCTTGAGATTTTCATAGTCAAAGTCTGTCAACTGAGTAAGTACATGAAAAGGCTTCCTGTCAAAATGTCACCCACCTTTTGTTTTACTTTTTCCTTAACTATTTTCCACTTTAGAACTTGGAGGGAAAAGGGCTGATGTTGAGAGGATGAGGCAGACGGGATGGGGATGAGAGTCGGGTCCATACACCTGGAAATAACTTTATGCTGCACATATACACGCTGTAATCCGCCTAAGTGTATTCACCAGCACGCAAGGCCTCCGCCCGTTACGGTCTCCATTTCTGCCGTCCCACGTCAACTCAACATCGCTATTTTCATCAGGGCTATATGTGCTTATGGTTTATAATTTAGGCTAGGATAAGTGCGTTAGGGTTATGCTACGTTCGTCAGGTTATGTTAGGATATGCTGGTTAGCTTATTAGGTCGTTGTGTTAAGTTAGATTAGGTTATATTCGTTAGGTTAGGCTGCGTTCGGTAGGTCATGCTCGTTAGACCAGGTTGGGTTATTTTCGTTAGATTAGGTCACGTTCGTAAGGTTTGGTTGTTTTTGATGCTGTGTTAGGTTATATGTTAGGTAAAATTATTATTAAGTATTTGTTTTTTCAACCAACCGTGGAATCATACACAATCTATGAATTCACAGTACATAGCAACGCAAATACCCATAAATAGGATACACATTCCGAGGCTTTTAGGATTATGTTTGTTAGGTAAGGTTAGATCCGCCGGGTTAGGTTTATTAGTTTAGGTTAGGTTCTGCTCGCCAGGTTAGGTTAGGTTAGGTGTTTTAGCTTAGGTCATTCCTTAGGTTAGGTCAGGTGGGAAAATGGAGTGGATTTTCTGTTGTTAATTTGTCGTGTAACCATTTGGTATGGGCTTAGGTAGGCAGGAAGGTAAGAGGCTGACTCGTAGACGTTCTCCGCCTCTGTCCTGTTGAGCTTTGGCGGCTGAAGACTGCTCAAGTATGAGTCAGCAGTCATGCAGCAACAATTCAATATCCCCATCCGCCCTACCTCCAACAACGCTTCTCCTGTCTCCACTTTCTCTCCTTGTATTTGCATATTTTATTTTCTCGCCCTGCCTCCTAATCCGCAAGGTACACATTGGTTGTGAAACGGAGTTTTTTCACAGGCTGGCCCAAGAAATGAATTATGATACTTTCATCGTCTCCTCCTCCAACTGCATGTTGTTCTCTCTCACCCACACACTTGTTTGTACTTTAAGACTGTCTCATTTCCACAACTTTCCCTCTCAATAGGCTTTCTGGGGCCTAATGCTCCCGTCCCAAAAATGCTATATTTTCTCTCTTTATTTCCCGACACCACATATTAATTTTCACCAAGGGCTGACGGGTTTATGCTGTTCCGGCCTTTATGTGGATACAGAAGTGCATATAGGTAGTTGGGAGGAAAGTACATTACAGGCCGTGCTGGGATATCTGGTGTCCAAGTCGGAGCCAAAATCTTGACAGCTAAATGAATCCATGGATTTAGCGATAAAATTTTTATTCTCTACGTGCATGCCTGTGGTTCGTATTACTCTTCACGTTGTCATACTAAATCAGTGTTTAGAGTCAAAGAGGTTTTTAAGGAAGAAAACATTCTTATTTTAGATTAGCTTATGGGGAGCATGTACATAGTGCGTAGATGGGCTGGCGGTCCCTAATGTTTCCTCTTCCCGCTCCGAGCAAGGTAGAGGAGGGACGGCTTTTCTTTTGACTGTTGGTGTATATGTGAACGATAACGTCATTTTGGAAGATGAATTATTGTTACTATTATGGCTATGAAGGCGGAATTGGCCTTTAGTAGGAGTAAATATCTTGGGCGGAGTATATAGCGAAACAGAGCTGGAGTAAATAAAGGACTTTTCTCCAAAACTCAATTTAAATGGGGTGGCTGGGAAGTCTTGAGAAAGGAAGTGAGCCTAGTCCGCTTAACGAGAATGCATAAATGAATAGGCAGACTCGGCTCCTAGCTTTGATTTCCTGGGTTTTCCACAATAAAATTCTATGTTGACTCATTCCACCTAAAATGTCTGTATAATTAGAAAAACTGGGAAGAGAAGGATATTGCCCGCATCCTTCCTTGGGCTGTGGAGAGTGGAGAAATTTGCATTCCTACGACTGCGGAGACAGGGCTGAATATTCCGTTGGCGGCTCAGTCGGACGCTCTCTGCGGGGACCGTCGCCTAGTGGTGGTACCTATATTTTTCACAAAATAAAAAAGTAGCATAAAAATATCAGAGTCGAGACTGTGTGGAAACCATAAGAGGGGCTCTCAGAGGATACAGAAATTTGCATCCAAGGTACTGAATGGGATTCCTTCTCGGTTTCATGATGGTCTCATTCCGGGGAAGAAGGCAGGAGCCAGGCAGGTCCTGCCTGCCTAGGCAAGGCTGCTTACCTAGCCCAAGTGCATAAAAACTCCCATTCACATCTCTCCACGTGGAAAGTTGTGACGACTTTAAATCCTGAGTTGGAGACAGGAAAGCACTGTCTCTTGCCATTTCCTCTCCGTGAAAGATAATCGGATTGGGTGTATTGCTCCCAACTTTAAGTTTTCATATTCCCAACCATATTTCTTCACTTTTTTCTCCGCTGCTTAACCCAGCCAACTCCAGGAGTGGCTCCAAATGGATATGCAGTAGAACAATGGGGTGAAAATAATATACCTACACACTTTCTTCCATGTATCCTCGAGCCCAGTGAAACAATTTCCCTTCCGAATTATTTCATGTATTTTCTCATTTCTCATTTCATGGTGTGTCTATGTATAGGGCGTTGGTACTGTTCTTCTGCCTGGTGCTACTATTCCGCTTGTGTATAGAAACACAAACTGCTGACGCCGCAATTACCATTTGCAGACGGATTGTTTCGTTATGTTCTATTAATCTTTTGCTGAATCGGGAAGTGATCATTCTGTTGTTTCATGAAGAATTTCCTTTACCAGGGTTGGCAAAAACCCTAGGTTTACTTTCCCTACAAATGTTAAAGATTCGACTTTATACATGAGGATGAAACAACGATTTTTCATTATATGTCTCCATGCTGATTTCTCAATTTTAAAATGAACTAAAATCAAATCAAAAATTACATAATAAATTATTATTCTTTACACTCAGAAAATAGAATGTAGACATTGTCAAGAGGCGGTAAGAACTTAGTAGCGGAATACACGGTTTTCAGTTCCATGGTCTTCGACAGTAAGTTCGCATGCACATTATTTAGTTTAACCTAATTTTCGTCTGGACATTTACATTCTCTAATGCCGGCACTGTGCGTCCTAATCAACGTTTTTGTCGTTGAATTATTCACCTGCCCAAGTCGTAACAAAGCAGTTAGCAGCAGTTACCCGCTTTCTCCTCACGGGAGAAAGGTCCGTTTCCCAGACAAGAGCCTACTTGGAGAATCCCGCTCGCCTACATGCAAACACAACATTCAGACTTGCTAAACAAATGGGGAATCTTTTCTTGTGAAATGGCATATTTAATATTGGATGGGACTGGCTGAGACCAGTAGGCCTTCTTTCCTAAGCGTAGTTTAAACCCAACAAGGTCTCTGATTTAGATGGGAGAACTCACATGCATGTTTACATTTTGGAGCGGAGCAAGTCGTAGAGCCTGAGCCTCGGCGACATTCTCAACATTATACATAATATTAAATATTTTTGTTTGCTGAATCGGATGAAAAGCGGAGGATTTCTTTGAAAATTTCTAATTTAAAAGGCAGAGGTATTAAAATGGGCTGGGGGAGCTTATTTGTGTTTGATGCTCTCATTGGATGGGAGGCTGATGAAAGCTTATGATTATTTATTGTGGAACGTGAGTACACACGGCCTTGTGACAGGGCATGTTGAGTGACGGTTTCAAATGAGCGGAGATAAGCTCAAAGATGTTATTCCGAAATGGGTGGTGCTCTGCTGGAGCAGGCGGGAGGCTATAAGCTCGCTCGAGCAACTCCATCCAGTTCAGAAGAGTGGATATAATTGTATCGGACTAGTAGTAAGCTGGAATACAAAAAAATCCGGATTCCAATCCAAGTTGAGTCAAAGGAGAAGGCTGGAATATTATTGAGAGAAAATCTCAACCAGACTTTGCTTTCAAAATAATGAAAAGTTCTCTTATTAATTTAGCTCGAATGGGAGTCATAAACATTGAAGAGAGGATGTGGCTGGACAAGCTTTCTTCCTTTTTTCTACTCTGCCTTCTTTTCTCCAGCTAGTTCCAGCAGATATCCGTCTTCCTTCAGTGTTGACTAGAGAAAAGGCATAGATAACTCACTGTGTGTCTCTCTCCTCTTTTTATAATGCATAGCGTTGAGGGACCCTGGCTTCTGGAGCATAAATGATACTCTGGATTCTTGGTCTGTATTCGGTTCGGAGTTACGGAAATGTCCCTTGTACGCTCCAAGGATAAACTCTACGCCTGGGCTTGTCCAAAAGAAAAGTAATAAGTAATACTACAAGAAGGACAAACTTTTCTTTTAAAGTTTGATAAAATGAAGCCTGGAGCAGGATCCGCACTACATGCACAGATACTGTAAGCAAAGTTTGGGCCTCTGTCTTCGTTTGAAGCGGAGGAGGAGGTAGGGCGGCTGGGGATGTCGTCGAGTTCCGTCCTCTTCTCTCACCGAATCATTTACAACTAGACTTTATTAAACCACAGAAGCATGAGATTATTTAATAATCTGATCCTGTCAATTACACATGCAAATTGTGGGGGAAATCAGGCTCGCACGTTGACAAGATCCCCAATTTACATGCCATCCTCGTACATGCCTTAGTCCTTTCTCCTCCTTCCATCTCAACTTCCTTCGGAGCAATTAGAGACAGGTCATAGAATTATTCGTGTATAGAAGAGTGCTCAACTCAGCGAGATCCACTCCAATCCTTCCTGATGAGTGCGGATGAGCTCTAGAAATCAGGCAGATAAGCCTATCTTCAGCAGCTTGCCACCACCAGTGTAGACGTCCACGTAGGCTCGGGCATTGTAGTGAATCTAACGCCGTTGGATAGGCTTATTCGAAACATGTGTTTCATTTAGGTACTTACTGACGTTATATGCAATCCCGAGCCGTTTAAGGCATAATTATGATTCTAGTTACGTACGCCCGCAAGTTTTTTTGTAAAAAATTGGATAGGTTTGTCTGCAATATACAAAATAGCAGCAGCTCAATCGACAACGCTTGAAGTAGTTAGATTCTATGTATTCCTTTCTGTGTTAAAGTCTGAAAGACGGTCGGACAGGCCGCGTCGTTGCATAAGACCCTTCTAGTCCAAAATCAGTGAGGCGCTGCCCAAGCTCAACCTCGTCTCGTTTCACTCTGGCCTCCAAATTTCGGGTTTTCTGGAATCATCCGGCTCACCGCAAGACGGCAAGGCAGGGTGAATTGGAGAGATCCCATCAGGAGAGTCTGGGGCTGGAAGTGAAGCCAGCCTCCCTCGCTCGTCACCCCGCCGCCATACCGTCGTGTGTGGTGTGACAAGAGGTCGAGAGTACTTTGGTATTCGTGTCATTCAAACCAAACTCCTTGCTTGGTTGGAGAGAGTAATTCGTATTGCAGGATATCTGGAACTATAACGAGTTTTTCTCTATTTTCCTCCGCTTCTCAACAAATCTTATAACGGGCCTTAACCGGAAGAACATGAGGTGGAGGGATGGATGACAAAAAATTGGTTGGTGAATCGTTTTCCATTTTGAAAACTCTCCGCTTCCCCTCCAAGGAAAATTCAGTTCCACATTGACGTGCAATCCAATATGTATTTCCTACTCTCTTGTCTGCTTTCTCCGACGGAAGCTCGGAATAGCACGCCTTGGATTCTCAGCTCGAGTGTTGTGTTCTACTACTGACTCAGGCCTTGTCAACTGCTCCTTGGATCCTCGCCTGCCCAAGCACGGCCTTCCCTCGCAGAAGCCTCTTCATGTTTCTGAATCGTAATGGCAAAGTAATAACACATCCTGATTTTGACTCAGAAAATAATACAAGAGAGAGAGAGAGATGGGGAGCGATGATGATCAGGCGCCTCGCTCTTTTCTACATTCGAAATATGGTTCAATGATTTTGAATCAATTTTCAAAGCTGATGTACTTTGGATGAGTCTTCCATCCCTCTGTCTCTTCCTTCCCCCTTTTGTTTGAGTTGGTATTAGAGCTAACATTTATTTTATTTATACATATCCATCTCTCTGTAAATATTCTAACCCTTTCACTTCGCTCAACACGCTTTCCCGTTTACTCAATTCCGCTGGGACGCGGTGACCGATCAGTGGGCAGGATTTTTGTGAAAAAAAGGAAGCCTTTCCCTGATTCCACATGGTGTGAAGGGTAGGTGGAGAACGGGTTGACTTCAGCCTCTAAATCCCTTGTCGTTATCAGGCTCCATCAGGGTTCGGAATTAATGATGAAGAAAGCAGAGAGTAGAACGAGAATGCGGAGAGGTGATAGGAGCACAGAGGTATCATAAAAATGAGTTGTTGCTTGGGAATGGGTAAACTAGGCTTAACTATTTCTGCCCTACTATGGGATGCTTCTGGAAGATGAGAAATATAAACTTTTCTCTCAAGCACAAGACGCTCGCGGGGGCTTATTGGCGTTAAGTAACTAAATTTATGGTCCATTTCTACGCCAAAACTCCTCTGGCAGTATATGTACTCTTCTCAATTATGTGATCGATGAATCGAGTGGGATCCGGATAAATTAAAGATATGATTGTAATTATTTCGACTGTTTTAGATTTCTAGGTTCTGTTTCAAACATGGTTTTGAATTCCTATTTATTTATTCAGCATGTTTCTTCCGGGTTTCTTTGTCGTCGGTTCTTTGGTGTATTTACCATAATTGTCAATTTTCGTGAAAGTAGTAAGTATTATCTTTGCTTTTGTACTACCACCAGAGTTACATTTGAAATCTGCAGATGCTTGGATCTGCATTTCTATCTTTACTTAGAATTGTTTACTACTTTTTTCTCCCTAGGTCTCAATTAAGTATTCTTGAGGCACTGTATGAGATACAAAGCTTTTTATTTATTTTTTTTTCATCTCCTCAAAAGTATCTCAGAAATACATAATTTCTGTTGGGAAACTTTTATTTGGATTTAGCAAACGTGAAGCGTGTCGAAATTTCCATTTCACGAGAACTAGAATTGAGCCCGATCCGACTCAGAATTCATTTGCTGCTGGTTGTATTATTGGATTTATGGGCTAAATTTTACGTTCCGCTTGTGTATTGTCGGATGGCATGTTTACTTTACAAGATGTTTCTTCGTTTTGTTGGGCGTGCTAATAAAAATTGTAAGAGAGAATGCGGAAATTTCCTGACGGTTCGGACCATTCACGACTGGAATTTAATAGCCTTGGAAATAGGATTTTATTAGACTGAATCTGGCACGTTTACAAAATACTGAATTTATGGAATAATAAATTCCGTCTACAGCTGTTTATCAATTACAGGCAGTGTAAGAATTATTAATATCGGTTCAGTTCAGCATACATATTTGACATGCATGGATGCGGAGCTCATGCTCGTCCCCGTTCGTACCTTTAAAAATACTTTTGGTTTTCCTATTAGCATTAAAAAGATAAATTGCTGGTAGAGTTCCAACATTTATAACTCGTTCATACGCTTCATGGAAAATTCATGCAGGCATACAGACATGGTTTGAATCTCGTAGACCTGCTCTGGTACTGCTACTAGGAAGAGGCCTTGTAGCGGAGCCTAACTTGCCTCCTTACTTGATTACGAGCCGGATTCGTGTAAAATAAAGTGTAAAGTAGAGAAAAGCGTGAGGCTGGCTAGATAAGAAGAAGAGAAAAAACTCGTTAGGTTGTAGAATTCAATTTCTTTTGGGTATGGTGACTGAACTGTTAAGCAGGGAGAGGAAGAGCTAATGATATACGTATGTAGTGCCACATTATGAATGTTACACTTTTCTCCGCCCTAGCTCCTGGTTCGAGTCCCAACTATTAATTCATCAAAGTGTGGAGCTGAACTAAGTTTCCATAAGGGGTTCATATGAATTTTGTTTTTGAGAGTTGGGAGAGATAGGTTATCTTTCATTTCATTTTTAGAGCCAACTCATGTTTAATTGAAAGAGGAGTCAATTAGCTCATGTAGCGTTGCCAACCGAGAGTGTTCTCCTAATTACGTCGTTAGTCCGGGCCTCTGCACTGCCACACTCCCATAGTTAGTTTCACAACTTGACTACTGACTTTTGGGACGGGAAAGCATGGACGGATGGATGGATGACTAAGATTGGCACATCATGCTACAACTGTCAACAACAGTGACATCGAACAAGATTTACAGCTTTCTAACTGTATTAACTCCTATAGCCTTCTGCGGGAGCTACGGCCGGAGCTGGAGACAGATTTAGTCGTTTCTATTACCAGTTACTTCACTCTTAATCATTTTGAGGTTCTTGTTCTTAATGTTACATGAAAGTGAAAATATAAATCAAAACGTACAACTTTGGGGCAACTACTTGTAGTTTAAAATGAAGTTTGGTGAATGGAAGGAGGCAGGGAAAGCAGCCCTTGTTTCTATTTTCCCTTTCACTCCAACTTTTACAAATGATTTATTATTTAAGTTGGATATTTTGGGCCTATGTGACCTCCCGACTCTTACAACTTGCTTCGCTCCTTGATAATCAGCATTTAATTCTGGAAAGATTTGCATGGCTCTCCACAGAAAGTCCGCGTCTCTCCGCACCACCGAACATGCCATAAGTTTGGGCTGACAGGAGAATGCGAGTGGGGACAACATTAAGAAACCAAATGTGTATTTAAAGTATTCTGCCCCCAAACTTTCCCATTTCCTACAAGTCTATTATTGTATCTACTTTTATTATCGGCTAAGTTTTGGCAGCGTTGACTACATGGATTTCTGGTGTTCCGCTCGTATCTTGTCCTCGAATCAAGTTTACAAGGGAACGTTCCGTTTCTGAATTATAATGAGAACCTCCGGCTCATTGTTTACTCGGGATGATAAAAGTATTCATGTTTTGTCTCTTCGCCAAAGCCCTTTGCGCCAAAGCTCTTTGTTTAATAATTGAGAAACTCATAAAAGTAATTACTTACTTGCATTGTGCCATTGTGTGTTTTGGATGGAAGGAGTTTGGGCTGATGAATGGAGAGCTGGAATTTTGTTTCCGTTCATGACATGCCTTTTTATGAAGATGGATATGTGCAGTTTTTTGCATGCGTGCCCAAACTTGTGCTCTGGAAAGAGAAGCCTTCCAACTATTAGTGTCAGTATCAGTTTCTTATATCTTGCGGCTGCACAGCATGAACAAAGTTTTTTAAAGCTAGAGCCTCCTGCCTACATGGAATTACAGACACACGATCAATTTATATTTAAGTATTATTGGGAGAAAACTTGTGTATGTTGTTCAGGTCTTCGTGCTGGCTGGCTGGAGCACCCATACGTTCTCCAACGAGGATTGGATAAGGGATATATTGCGGTTTGAGGGAAAATATACGTATGCTCAGAGTTATGGCTCAAGTCTCGGTTTTTTTCCCAATTTCTGGGCCTGGGAGAGAAGCTCAGGTGCGTGGTCCGCGGGAAGGTAGACGAGTGAGATAAACATGGAGTTGGAAATAATGCACGTTTATGTTTTGGGGAGCTTCGGGTCCATGACATTTCTGATGTCGGAAGATATAACGGGGAGCGGCAGTTCTTCTTAAGAGCTTTCCCCAGGGACCAACCTTGTCTTATGTGAAATTCACCAGTGAGACTTTCGGAACCAATTTTGAACCGCAGGGGCTTTGGACAGAACCTCAGGAAAATAAATATATGGTCTTGGCTTCTGAGCTAAAACAATAAATATATTGAAATATTGATCAGTCATACCTCAAGTGCTTCCAAATATCTCGTCCGCCGTGCTCGATGCATGATTGACCTCAAAATTCTCAATACTTACTCTTGCATATATCACTCGGAATGGCTTGGAGAGCTAGGAGCCTAAAAAGGCTGGAAGCTGGTGAAACGCATTCAAAAAAAAATACTTTTCCTTGTACTCAAATATGCTGTACACGCCTCCGGTTGTTTTTCCCCTTTGGCTTTGATGCAATTCAACTTTTTCTTATTCTGCTCCCATCTTCCTACGCCTTCTTCCTCGTGAAACAGACCAAACCATTCTCGTGTCTCTCCATATCATGCTCTCCGAGTTTGGTCAAATTGTAGTACACTCTTTGGGAATTGCTCAACGACAAACCGTTTCTTTGAAACTGGAATTGGATCTGGCTATCTGGGCTAAAGTCTTGATTTGGATCATGTCGTTCAATGACTCGAATTATGGGGTTTGATCAGATTAATAACTATCCTTCCGTCCAATGGCTACTATCTGCCTCAGTTTGAGCAGGAATAAATAAGGACGTAGTGGGAGGAAAGTGCTCTCTGTCCAAATGTACTTGCTTGTCGAGACTATGTAATAAAGGTGGGCATATAAAATGTGAGAGCGGGAGAGAGGGGCTAGGATGTTTGGATAGTTTTTTTTCTTCCTTTGCGGATTTTAGGAGAAAGGTAGGAAGTATAAAAGCAAGTGTCATGAGTGAGTGTTTTTGAGAGTTCATTCGTGAAATGGACCAAGAGATTGGCGTACTCATTTTCTGCTTGGAGAAAGGGAAAATGTCATAAAGTTCTGTGAGAAGAGAGTAGTGCTCACCTGAAGCCATTTCAATGGATTGTCAGTAAGTATATTAAACTTGTCTGAGCTGCATTGAGAGGCGGAGTGGGGGAAAGTGAAGAAAGAAGGAAATTATGATGTCCGGACCAGTCGGCCTCCGATGTGTTTCTCTTTCAGATTAAACACCATGACTTTCCCTGCTGCTGCTGCTGCTAGGCGGAAGAATAGTTCCCTGACGTCTTGGGAATTTGAGAGAAAGTGAGACATGGAGTGAGGGAGGAAAGGGAGGTCTGAAAGGGTCTCAGGCCTGTTTTGAGTAAAAATGACACTTTTCATTTTTCATTGCCAGTCTCAGCATGCTTCTCTGGGTCATGACGGGCTGGAGACTCAACTGGAGCCTAACTCCCAATTCTCTCTCTGGACACATCATGAACGTGTCTAATCAAACCATTATCCTCTGAAAGGGCGAGACTAAAAGTCAACTCAAATAGTCATGAATAGTGGAGCGGATGTTTAATCAAGGGATTCTAGGGCGAGCCAACGGCCTCCAGCAGTTCCTTCCTTCCCCATGCTAAAAGCCTTCCTAGGTCGAGCAAGGAGCTGAGTAGATAAAGCTCCTAGTTGATTGCTCTTTCCCATTACGCTCTTTCTTCCGTATTGTCTTCTCGAGTGTAGTGGGATAATTTGGGGGTGATATTATCACATTTGATGAATTAGCGTACTAGCCTAGGCCTGGCACGGATATGGAATCCGTGTTCCTCTTCCAAATCCCAATTATTTATTGTAGTCTTGAGGCTTTTCCCAAAGTGCTAGATTGTGCGAGGCCGCCTGAGCTGGACTACGACATGGGCAGAGCATTTGTTGAGCAAGAATTCCAACCACTGTTGTAACAAATTGTGAGAGAAGACGTGGACTCGAAATGTCCCTTTTTGCATAATGTATGTAGTACCTCAATGGACGGGAAGAGGGGAAAGTTATAAAAGGGATGGGGAACGCTCTCGGAGGCAGAGAAGGGAAGTCTGAAATTTCAAGAAAGGCATTTCTATCTTTGTCATCATAGTGAAAGTCCTTAATTGAACTTACCTTTGAAAGCAAACCCATGTATTCCTCAGAGCAGCCAGTCCTGAAATCACATACTACGCTCTCTCTCTCTTCCCTCTCTCACTCCTAATCTGCATATTACTAATGCGACCTCAACATTTTTACCCAATCTCAAACTCAACTATTATATATTAAGCAGAGGGAAGTTGTAGGACAGGCGGCTCCCAAGTCCTATTCTTCTCTGCCCTAGTAATGCACTCCCAGATATTCACTCCCCTGAATAATTGAACTGACTTAACTTCTGTCAGCCAAAATTATTGTTCCAACTCCGCTTTCCTTCTGCTCCCATCATCATTATTCTATATAGGGCTGTAATTTACTCAAACTTTCAACATGTGGTTGGTCCACGTCCTTTGAGAAAAGTAATAGTTTGAATTACTCCGCTCTAACCGGGGCTTGTCCCGAGATTACAGAGAAAGGCCGCTTTCTCCCGATTATTCCCATTAATAGGTAATGAGGAATTGTTGAGAGCCGAGTATGGGAAATTCCTAATTACGGACTACGCCGCCCTGATAATAAGGGGCTTATTTTGGAGGGCCGACTCGAGTGACCAAGCGAGGGGCTGGGCGTTTGAGGGCTCGGTGAGGCTTTTTTCTTGTTGAGCGTGTAGGTCCTTGTGGTTCGTTTCTCTATTCCCTCTTGCCTTTCCTGGTTGGGAGCACTTTGGCTCTCTTTTCCGCATGGGCTTGCGCTCGATGAGAGTGAGAAGTAGTACATTAGGCCCGTGTTGTTCCAGAGCCGAGCTGAGTATAAACCGGCATCCCACGGCGTGCTCGAGCCCCAGTCTGTCTCCATGATCTCCTGAGCGCAGCACACGCTGAGACCATCCGTCTCTCTCTTGCATCTTTCTCGAGCCAGAGCTCCCAAAGAAACGGGATTCTCACGTGGTAGTAGTGCTGGGGTGATGGACCCATAGAGACAGTCAGCTCACAAGTTAATCCATTATCGGCTTTGTCACGAGCGGAAAAAGTGGGCTGAGTGACAAGACTCCAGTGTGTGACTCCATATGCAATTCAATCCACTCACTCGGCGGCTCTTGTATATCTCGAGGCAGGCAGAGCAATATTGTGACCAAATATAAACAAGGGAGAAGAAAGGAGGAAAACACAATTTCTAGCTCCACTTCCCCAACCTCGGCCTCACATTCTAACTTGGCTCCAGCCCGAGAGCCGAGCACTCGACAAACCTCTTGAGAACTTCTCATCCTACAATAATACCATGATTGTTTCTCCTGCCGCATTGACAGTTTAATATTTTAAAAGGACGACGTGTTGACTCTAAGTCCCACCCATAAATTACTTTCTCCTCAAGTTCCGCTGTTGACTCAGGGCTTGAGGAAGAGCGAGACAGAATAATTCGATTCCGTACCGAGACTCGGGCGCACTTGCGGTACGGACTTACATTAAAATAACTCACTACCACCGTAGCCTCCTGCACTCGCCTCGTCTTCTCCAGTCCGGGTGAGTGTTCGGCTCCTCATGTGTGAATGACTGGAAGGGAACTGCCTCCAACTTGCAACTTGTTGTCAATGGAACGAGACCAAGAGTAATTTCACGGGTCTATGTTTTCACAGTAACTTGAACTCAGTCTCTCGCTCTCTCTCTCTTAAAACTTAATTTACACGAAGGGACAGAACAGTTCCCGAAATCAAGTTTACTGTCTCTCCTGCCTCCTTGCCCAGTCTCTCGCCTTCTTGAATGGGCAGGAAAGGAACGAGGATTGAGTTGTAGTTCCAGCCAAGAAAACACAGGAGCAGAAAATCTTGTAAAATGGCATCCGTAAGTCTCTTAACAATATTATTGTAGTTTTTGTCTTGTGGCTTTCCCTTGATAGGATTTAGAACCTTCACACCACCAACATATGGAGACATTGTGTGCGTATGTTCTAAGGCTATGTAGTCATTGAAAGGTTTCAGAATTGAGCATCACAGGCACAAGTATATCCTACGTAAGTATATATCCTAGCAAAGCCGTTTCTCTTCCCGCCTCGCTTTTCCAGCTCTTAAGTCGATGGATCTCAATTGACAAATGAGTTTGTTTATTTCCTTTGCATGGAAATAAAATCAACAAGAACTCCATTTGGAAAGATTAATTTTACTTTTTCTACTACTGTCTTATTTACTCATAGAATGTGTATAGTGATCCAGCCCCTCCAAAACGGCGTGCATGACTTGGCTAGCGGCTGGATGTAATACCATTATTATTTGTTGGTCCAAAGGCTAATATGTGAGGACATGGGTTGGCCTGTGCTTTCCAAATCTGTGCGGAGAGAGCGTGAGATTGAGAATTGTGAGGGCGAGGAAAGGGCTGTTTGACTCTGCTTTGTAATGCATGGAGAGCGGTGCGGGCTCCTTCTGTATTCGGGCGTGTTTGTGTGGAAAGAGTTCATTTCAATGGGATTGAAAGGGGTTTCATGATGTCCACTTGTACAACATTTGGATGGGACCTGGAGAGAACACGGAAGTTTGTTTGAGCAAGAGTAACTTTGGCTGGAGGAAGGAAGGCGGACAAAAGGAGGCTGATGTGATGTGATGTCCAAGCCTCTCTGCTGGCCCGGCTCAAGGCCTAACGTGTAACTAAAGGAAGCGGAGCTGGAGAGTAAGAGAGTTGGGGCTTAGGCGTAAGAGACTATAAAATGGGGCTGGAGAAACCCCGCTAGCCTCCTCCACTCCGCTTTTACTCCGCTTTTATTCACCCAAATTTCTTATAAATGGATATAAAATTTCAACGTTCCAATTTCCTTTTGTCCTTATCTCTCCTCTCGACTTGTAGCTCCTCGTTTTTATCGTTTTCTACGGATAAATTGTATATGATTCCTTCTCGATATCCAGGCCAGGGAATTCAGACATCCTCTTGATGGCTTCTCTCCTCCCGTCTAAATCTTTGACTTTCTCTTCCGCCTCTTTAATGTGATTACCATTGGGGAAGGGCTCTGGCTCTTGGCCTGGCGGACTTGAGGCTGCTTGGGTGGAAAGTTTCGGTGACTAGATGGGTTTGGGCTTCCAAAAAGCTTTCAGTTGGAATAACGATAATTCAACTTGCTTTAGGCTAGGCCCTTTCGGAATGCCAAAGAGTAACTTTTCAAATGGTGTCCAATGTTTACCAACTTTCTCCATGGGTTCCTACCGCGTGCGTGTTAACCAAGTTCTTCCATGGGTGCCCACTGCATGGGTGTTTACCAACGTTCTCCATGTCCACCAACTTTCTCCGTGGCTATTCACCTTGGGTGTTTACCATTTCCTCTGTTCCTGGCTACAGCCGGCTAGGCTGCTGAGAGAATATAAAGATATTTTCAAGGAATTGGTCTCTTTCCCTGATTGGGGATGACATGAAGAGTCATGGTATTAAATATGGTGTATCGTGTATCTAATGGGAAGAGATTTATTTTGGTTGATGTCCCGCGTAGAAGTGGAAGGGATGTGAGGACTTTGGAGGCTCAGCCCAGTGTAGCTACATGGGGACGTTTGGAGAGAAAGGCAGAGAAATATTGGGACCGTACGAATTGGAAACCATGTACTATGTCTCTTTAGAGTGAATTTCGATATTTTTTTCTCTCCGACTTGCCTGCTCGGAGTTATACCTTGGTGATGTATCAACATTCTTCCTGACATGCAACCTATTTTTCTCGTTCTTTCTTCTCCCTTTCACTCTGCCTATGTCTGTTTGATTCCGAGGAGAGATAGGATGATTTGCCAACGTCGAGCCCAAACACAACACACACACACCGCTTATTATGATACATGATATATTACATGACTCTGGCTGGAGAGTCTATGACTCCCGCTTTTATCTCCATTGTGTCTCCTAAGCGCTCCTCCTTCTCTCTAAGTAGGCATAATGATCCTGATGATGGCCTACACTTTTCCCTCAGCCAGCCTTTCTACTAAAACCTTAATTCTACTCACTTGGGCTCAGCGAGACACAATTATATGCTCCTGAATAATAATGGGATGAATCTGTCTGTCAGGCAAGGGAACGAGATACGGGAGCTCTATTATTATGCCTCTCACTGCTTTCCCCACTATTGGACATGAAGACTAGTAGGATTAGAAAAGGAATTGCATTGAAAAGTGAGTTACGAAAGAGTATCGCACCGAAGGTTTCCGTTTGCGTGCTCAATTTTTTGGGCTGAGCTCTTTTTGGACTTGTACCTAGCCTAGAGTATAGGCAGTGAAATATTTACTCCATGTATGTTTGTGTCTGGTTTTAAAGTTTCGTAAACAACACTAAGACCCAACATAGTGTCTGTCATAGCAACTGAAGCATGCACAAATTGTTGAACTTAGACTAAGTTTCTAACGTACAACAAGTGCAATAACGGACTTTTTCTGCAGTGTATTTGCAGTTCAGTTCGTTGCAATGATTCTTGGGTTGCTTGTATGAAATATTCGTTCTAAATTAAATCCGTCTAGTTGATTCTGAGTCCTGAATTGGGTTTGATGAAGGTGATCTCCCCGTTCCAAGCCTGACTCTTGGCGTTCACTATTGATTGCGTGATTAAGCGAGAGTTTTCTCTTGTCCGTCTCTGCTCCGAATATGGAACGGAGCCGGGTGGAGTGAGAGGGTGTTGAGAAGTCGAGGAAATCACCCAGTGCATGTGTCTGAGCCTGGTGTTGGTAACAAGGTAAGCAGACGTCTTGCCGAAGGGAAAACGGCGTAAATTAACTCTGGCCCAATAGCGTCTTGGTCCGCTTTCCCCATCCACTTTTCTCTATTTTTTCCCCCTTCAACTCGCACTTGATATCAGAGGATGTGCACCAACGTGGCTTTTGAGTGAATTCAATCTACGAGCCAACTTCTTCTCCATCCCAGCCTCCACTCAGATGTATTCCGCTACCAAGAACTTTCAAATTATTGCGCATATTGATATTGAAATTTTCTCTCGCTCTCCTCGTCATATTTCCTTTCCTCAACCCATCTTGGGACCCACGGGCGTGTCCATACGTTGATTTCAGGAGAGTTCTGGCTGATAATTTTCAATGCGCCTGAGGAATTGAATGCTAGTTTTGTCGTCCAACCACTCGGGTCTTGCATCGGTTTTGGAGTTAGAATGATGTAATTTAAAGGTTTTCACCAGCAAAGCGCCACATGCGAGTTTTCTTATACAAATGTGAACATTTAACTTTGGTTAACATTTCTGGGGGATGGGGTTCCGGGCCCGTCGTACCAAGTAATGGCAACGCCCCTGTTGAGACCTCAAGTGTTGCATAACATACGAGGCCTCGGGACTGAGAGAAAAACGGTTCCATGAGGTGCCTATATCTGGCTGAGCCCAGCCTTCAGGACGGAGTGTCGATAAGGAAAACAGTATTGTGATTACTAGGCTACATGTTGCAGGCGGGATATTGTAATTCTCGACTTGGGCTCCTAGTTCCTACTCAAGATCAGTTAGCATACGGCTCTCAAGTTTCCTAGCAGCTCAGAGGATATTGAGGTGCGGGAGGAAAGTTTGAGTAGTTTATTATTAGATTTGATTTGTAAATTCCTCCGTGAGGAAAATTTTTTTCGTGCTCGTCTCCACTCGAGTTCAATCACTACGGAAGGTGACTACTGTGGCCGAAAGTATACGTAGGCTGGTTCGGAGAAAGAGATTCTTGCTGTTATTATTACTTTTGGGGAATTTCACATGATTCTCCATTGACTGAGCTCAGTGGGTGAGGCCAGGACAAAGGCCCCATACGGCTATACAGAGCATATGGAGGGAATGAATGCATTAATGTAATGGAACCTTGGCAGCCATGCACCGTGTGCACCCTCCTTCCATGCATAGTCCGCCAAGCCTCTAGCCTGTAGTTTTTCTAGGAGAACCTAAGTTCCTCCCGTTCTCCGTGTCAACCGGAAGCTGAAACGTGACGTATTTTTTGTGGATATGGATGTGAGTGATAGGCATGGAGCAAATGACATAACCCTTGCTGACTTGCGGAGTGTGAGCGCAATTTAGTTGGAAATAGGTAACATTACATAAAGCTTTATTGGAGGGACTGGCGACTAGAGAGAACCAGGACTTTCTCCTTCACTTGATTACGTGCGACTACAAAGCCTGAGCTTCTTGGGCCTCTGATTTCCTTACGCTCTCTCCAGTCGTCCTAATGCCACTTGCCTCTTTATGGAGGGCTGAGTCGATCTGGACTTTATGTGATGGCCTAGGATTTCAATCCCGGCCTCTGCACAATCCCGGCCTCTGCACAATCCCGGCCTCTGCTCAATCCCGGGATTCAAATCCCGAAAATCTACCAATCAACAAAACTACGGTTGTAGCATCGATTTTAATAGGAGAACATGTACAATCTAAATCATGGAAAGGGACATACTTTAATTATTATCTTACCCTAAAGCTTTTATTCGGCTACTGATTGGGCCTTTTGAATTTGTGTTTTGCGATGCGAAATAAACGAGTTAGAGAATTTTGAAACAGAAATACCAAGCGTGTAATAACATTTTGGTTATTCTCACGGACAACGGGCTCACAACATTTAGGTACAAGTTGTAAACAGCTCAGCTCGCATAGATCAGTGCTTTGCACTGATTCGTTGTGCCCGCTAGTTTTTGGCCCGCTATTTCGTAATTTGATTTCACAATGTTGAATAATTGTAGTGTTGTGATTTTGAATTATCCTGAAAACATTTTTCAAATAACTGAAATATAGACTGAAGGCACCCCAATTTCCCTTTGTTGGTGTCGGGATTCTGACTTGAAATCCCGGGATTCGAATCGGAATGAACCAGGCCGGCATTGAAATCCCTAGTTGTAGCTGACCAATTGGAAGCGGGTCTGGGTCATAAATGAGTATGTAAGAGCGGCGCTGAGTGTCATTGTATTAGTCTGAGTCCGATTAGGGGAAAATGGGGAAGTGGGAAGTGGAATGGATGTGGTGTCCGGATGGTTGGCGAGGGTGGGACGAGATTGTATTTTTCTCATTTGAATGGGATCATCATGATTCATTTCCCTCTGTCCATGGAAGATAATGTGACGTGTATTTTGACGTGTGGTATTTTTATCGCCGCTTGTATACGGCTCTTATGGATGAATCCCTCCTTTCAGGGGCTTTATGGACCAGGCCTGTTTATGGTTGAGGATTAGGAGGGCTGGCGAAGAGGAGCGGAGCCAAGCCCGCGTTCCACGCACTCCGACCAGAATCCACGTCGATTCATAGCGGAACAGTTCATAGTTGCTACAGTTCGTAAACGGCGATAATTCATAGCGAGACAATTTATTACAATTCCTAATGCCAAAGAGTATTGTAATTGATTTGGTGTTTTGTCTAATATTTTCCTAAACAATTAAATCAAAAGATGGATTTCTTATAAAAATTATTAAAAGCAAAAATCGAATGGAAAATGTTCGTATCAAAAACTGTGTCGGTAGTGTTTACACATTGTGCCAAATTGTAAGTATTTTGTAATCAAGCATCAGTACAATATTGTCTTGACGTCTTGACAAACTTGTTTTCTAAGAATCTTCAGCAAAATAGAATTTTTGTGGTTGTAAGTTGTCATGATATGAACTGTATCGCTATGAAGTGTCGGGATACCTTCCCCTTCCGACTGTAGCCTGGCTTGGGCCGCAGTTGAGCTTTTTGGTGTATGATCGATCTTTCTGTGACTTATTGTGCCTATCTTTGTTTTTCTCTCTCCGTGCGTGCCCCCGTTTCAGGAGAAAACGGCCCTGTGCGTACTGGGGCTGAGTGGGAGGCCAGAGCGTGGCCGTGGCCGTGATGCGGCCAAGCTGGGCCTCAGTATCCGTCCCTCCATACGCTCCCAGCTCTTAATGTGTTTGTCCAGCAGCCCTCCGCACACCCGAGAAGTGTACCAGGATTTTCTCTGATTTTTTGTTGTTATTATTTCTTGCCGCTTTCATCTCCTGCCTTGACTTTCCGCTCGATCCCGCTCCCTCCTTTCACTTCCGCCTACCCTCCGACTTTCCCGTCTTTTGTGTGAAATCCTGTTACTCATTTTTGCACGGCTTTATTTATGAGGTCGTAACTCATCAGGAAATACGTGCATTACACTCAAATTGTCCATCTTACCTTCTTAACTCCCAATAGATCCGTGCCTAACTTTTCAATAAGGCTCTGGCTCTTGGCAGAGACGGAAATACATAAAAAGTGTATGTCGTGCCTAATAGGAGCCTCTACGTGGCTCCTCAACCTGTAAACTATGAAATGTCTCCCATCACTGTTATATATTGTCGGGCTGGCAGTCCTTCCGCTCCTCCCGTGCCTCCCGCTATCACAGCTAATGTAGGGAAACGGGGCCAGAGGCTGGATGCATAATCTGAGAAGGCCTGTAAACGAACCAGTTTTCCCTGCTACGTGACGGAAGTCGGAATAACTGATTTGAGCAGAGGATCATTGATTCCCAGTTCTGAGTTAGTCAAGTTGAAAGATGAGGTCCTTGGCCAGTGCTCCGCGGCTGAGCCTATGACAAGTCAGGACTTTTGGGTTTCCCTGGCTCAATGTGCATTTGGCCGTCGTTTGGAGGGAGAGAGGGACGAGTTGGTCTCTGGTTTCCAAAACTCCGCTGAATGCTAATCAGTGAGCTTCAATTCCCAGGACTCTGCATCCTCCCCAACGAATAAGTTCCTGTCTCAGATTTTTATAGATGCGGACGAGAGGAGCGGAGAATGCGAAAACCTTTTTTTTTTCCCGAGACACGGGATTCATGCACTGTGGCAGGCTTATCAATTGAATTGCACTGCGGCATGTTTGAAAAGAAGTTGGAGGAGGCGAGCGTGCAGGGAGAAAATAAGTGCGGAACCTGAACAAGGCCTGAGGAGCTCCTTGGGCTGAGAGAAATATTGTGTGCCATACACCTTTCCAATTTACATGGAAACATTTGAGAGGCGGCTACTATACCTCCAGAGAGTCCAGGCCGCCTGCCGCACAATCGGGCGGAATGAAGAGCCTGCATTTTTTATGGCGGACCAGAGACTCCATACGTCATGCTCAAAGAGCTGCTCAGATTGGAGCCTCTAATCTCTCAGGAAAATATGAATAGGCCGAATGGGAAGTATTGACTCGGGATATTTTTTGGGGGCTATGAGGACTTGAGGCAGAGCAGACGGCAGAGCTGCCCGACCTTTCATCACACAAAGTGTTAATTGAAGTGACACTAAATAGTGCTCAAAAGGGACTTGGGACGGATCGTAATGAATTTTTAATTACTTTTGTGATTATCTTTTATTTGGGCTCTCGTCGGAGTCTCGATGTTCCAGCCAGTACTTCCCTCCTCCAGCCCCGACTAGTTGTGTCAAGAGTTTTCTCTTTCTCTCGGCGTCTCGACAAGTTTCTGGGCTGGTCGGGCTTTTGGGAAGGAGCCGCTCAGCCTATCTCGTCTAACTTGACTGCCCTTAGTCCTTTGTGCTTTTCAAGCAAGAAAAAATCATTTAATCACTGTCAAAAAGTTTTGAATAGACTCTCTCCCACTCTGAGTGTTATGGACTTCTCGGAGAATAAACTTGAGCTCAACTTATTAGCTTTCACACATCTGTATGGTGAGAGAGGAGGGCGGTTATTAGATGTATGCAAATATGAGAATTACGATTAAATGATCTCTGCTCTTTTACGATATTACTTTTCTCCTCTTCTCGCCCAGCCCAGGAGCTCATCTCGGTGATCAAAGGCCTGGGGAAGGTCTATAGGCGGCTGGAAGGGAAATATGAATATGTGAGCTTTCTCCGCGCTCGGCTGTCGGCCTAGGCAGGCAGAGCTGAATTCATTAAGTCAACAAGTAAGTGGGCCTCCTCCTGCCTGTCAGGATCAGGAACCCACTGAGTCCCAGTTAGCATGACTCATGCAATTAAATTTCCGTTCTACAGTTAATTAAAATAGTTTGAATTCTAGCTCAGGTTCTGGGATGTGGCCAGGCTCTGTCGTGGGGAAGGCAGGTTCCTCTGAGGACAGAGGCCCTGATTGGGGAGCTCTTGTCCCGAGATTGAGAGGTGAAAGGGCTGAGAATTGGCTAAGGGGGTCCGATCGGATCGATTTGAGGCAACCCCAAGAAAAATTGGACTTGGTAGACTAAATGTAGGGAGTGGAGTGAAATAATGAGTTCTCTTCTGATCCGTGGCATGTATATGAGATGGAGTGAAAATGGTAAGAAGTTACTTTGTGAGATAAAGGAGAGAGTGGCGGGGTGAGCCTATGACCAGCCTCTAAGATTTTATATATATTGAC
Source organism: Ceratophysella sigillata (assembly GCA_034693865.1). Classification (NCBI taxonomy): domain Eukaryota; kingdom Metazoa; phylum Arthropoda; class Collembola; order Poduromorpha; family Hypogastruridae; genus Ceratophysella; species Ceratophysella sigillata. Next base: position 39,879 of record JAQFXY010000245.1, read on the forward strand.
TACAAACAGTATCGATCGGAGGAATAAAGGGAATGTGGCTTGGTGCGGTGGTAAGGAATAGGCTGGCTAGTTGGTCTTGTACTCCCGGCTCTCAGAGCTGCAACAACCGTCCCACGCCTTTTCAACACAGACTATTCAACTACTCGGCTTTTCAACTCGCAAGGCTAAATTGAAATGTTGTTACTGGCAACTGGCAACAACCTGTGTCTTATTACCTCTTCTTAGCGAGTCGAGCGACAAGAGTGTGTGGGAGAGTCTGCTACGTGCCCAATTAACAGCAGCCCCAGTGTAGAAAGGTGTAAAAACCTTATTATTAAAAATACAAACACATACCTCGTCTTAACACGTGAATAGTCTATGTCTATCTCGTAAAACTTGATTGCGAAATCCTTGTGTACTACGTATGTTGTTTCATGACAACCCCGGAATGTCCCATGTTGTAACCTCTTAACACTTGAATACCTGATTGAAAGTTAGCAATGTGGAGGATTCGCTTTTAAAGCGGTAACAAGTAGATACATAGGTTATTCATATTCCCGTAGTACGTGGTAACGAGACACTATTGACGTGTAAAGAGGCTGAGTTGAATAGTTTGAGTTGAAAAGCCGTGGAATGAGGAGAAGGGAGGGAAAGCTGGAGAAAGCGAAGAGACACGGCTTGGCGTGGCAGAGGCTCGGAGTGGTATGAAAGTTGAAACGAAGCCGAAGGCAGTTGTAGTTGATGTACTCCCTTATATCAAAAGTGGAAGAAAGCTGGCGCCTTATTTTTTGCTCATTTTCTCCTCTTTTTCACAATCCATTCTCTTTTCCTCCTTCTGATATCTTTATTTTCCTTCCCGGATGAATTGAATGATGAATACAATCAGTCTTCTCAACCCGCTCTCACTCCACTCATTAGTTCCCTTTCCAGCCACGTCCATTCTCAAATTACGCAAACTTGTCTCCTCTCCTTAATCCTTCCTAATCCCCGCTTTTTTACTCACTCCGCCTATTTTCTCTAAATCCGAATCAGACAAACTTTATAATTACCCGAGACAAAGCTCAAGGAAAAACAGAAATACACTTTTACAGACTCTCAATCGCACCACAACCTTAGGGTCTCCAAGTCTCCAGGACCGAGCTGGGGTAATATTCCTTTGCCGAGAATTTTTTTAAAAATTGCAAAAAAAATCTCGACAACAATACCGAATGCCGAACTGATTTTCCTATTTTCTAAGAGCCGTCTTGTGGGGGGGGGGGGGGGGGGG